>VXAZ01001368.1:1138886-1168014 GCA_013399875.1 Gymnorhina tibicen | reverse complement strand
CGGGCGGGCCCTGCGGGGTCCGATCAGGCGCCGCTCCAGGGACGCTGGGTCGGTGCCCGGCGCCCGGCGCGGCTGCGGGGCGCGGGAGGGCTGCGGTCTGTGCCGGCAGCCGCCGTGGCACCGAGCCCGGCGTAGGTGTGCGAGGCGAGGCGGCTTTCCCTGCGCGGTAGATGGGGTATGCACGTGGCTCGAGTGCCGTAATAAGAGTGTAGCTTGGCAGTGTAAGTTAACCCCTTTTTGAAATAACTTGGGGTTTGGAAGACGTGGTGTATGCAGGCTGGGGTGTGGGCAGCTCACGCTGGTTTTGTTTCGTTTGTATTATTTGCGAGCTAAGGATAGACAAAAGGCCCTCCCAATGCTGCCAGCAGGCTAGGAAGAAGTCTACTAGCTCCATACTTTTATTATTATCTGACTGTTATCATAAAAAAATAAACAAAAAACCCCTCACAAAACGCATCCAAAAGCAAGACACGGAAATGCTACTCCTTTCAATGCCCCCGGACTGCTGTCAACTGCGAGCAGCCATCAAGGCATTCAGTGCTTGTGCATGAAATATTGCTCAGCTGTGTTGGCAGACAAAAGGTAGCGTGTCCTTATTGTAGTGAAGTGTGATTGTAGAAATCTCCCATCTCAACTCTTCCATAAACTTTTTCCTTCCTCTGAATCTTTTTGCTGTTCAGCAGGCTCTTTTGTGCTTTTAGGGTGGACCAATGTGCTTTAAACTGCTACTCTACTTTTTTCTTGCTGTTCCAGAACACCTATTTTTTTCATCCTAAGATTATTTTTTAAACAGTTTTGTTGATCTGTAACAATTCAGACTTTTTATATGCTGTTTATAGCATGCATTGAAGGGAGATTGGTTTGTCATCACTGGTTGCTCTAGTTCTTAGTGAAATTTGGACCTTGTGTTCTTCAGAATATGAACTAAGTGCAGTGAATCAGTGCAATGTCACGCCTAAGAGCTATGAAAGGTGAAGGAAGGAAAGCACAATTGTACTGAGTTATTTTGTTTTGTTAAAATTATAATAAGCTGTAAAGTCAAGCACCCAGAGATTAAGAAACGCCATATTTAATTTGCTTTTCCGCATTAGTTACTTGTATAAACATATCTTTTTTAAGAAGGCCCCTGCCAATTTGCCACTTATACCACTTAGAAAATGGACCGGCAGATAAGATTTTCCTTTTCTCCTCATTCAGTGCAGATCAAGGTCTCAATTATTGCTACTTGTCACCAGTCAGGCCTCAGGCTTCAATATGATTTTAGCAATTTAATGGATCTCCAGTCAGGGTAATTTTTTTTTTTTAAATGTGAGGGAAGGACCAATATCTAATTAGGGTCTGAAATTTTTAGTTCAAAGGTTACCAAGTTGGTATCTGAAGGCTTTGAGAATGCTGAGGAATGGTTTTGATGCTTGTAGTCATAAATTCATCCATGATACAGAGCAGGGACTGTGGTATAGTCTGTTGAATTCTCATGTAGTTTAAAAGATACATCTTACATCTCTATAAACTGGGTAGATATCATTCATCAAATGCATAAATCAAAGAAAAATCTTGTCATTCTTTTGCTTTTTAAAACAGACCAGGACAGAACTCATTTTGCTTTGGGTGGTTCCTTGAGCTAGTTTCAGGGTTTACCTTTCAAGACAAACCCATTTTAAGTCTTCAACATGGATCTTCCTGAATTAACTTTTTGTCTTTTTTTGTTTGTTTGTTTTGTTTGTTTGGGAGGCTTCACCTCTCATGCAATTGGAGGAAGTTCAAAAATAGGATTTATACTTAACAAGTGCACTGTCCAAAGATCAGATGACCTTAGGCCAGGTTTTCCACTTCTGTACAACTCACTCCTCCCACCCCCCAAAAACAAACAAAACATTTGACTGCCAAATCAGAACACATCACACAAATCTATCTGTTGTGAAACTCATGGTTTCCTTGTCACGTATCGCAGAGGTAAGGGCTGGAAGACAGAGCTCTGTGAGATGGGCCAGTCAGTGGGCTGGCTGTACTTACAGCTCCTGGTCTGTTTGTTTGTTTGTTTTGTTTTAGTTTTTTGTTTTGAGAGACGGAAGTTGAGATTCATTGTGCTGCAAATTCATCTTAAGTGCCTGAAATTACTATTTTTTTGTTTGTTTGGAAATGCAATTCTTAAACAATCCTTCATTTTTAGAGTCATGAGGAGGCTTGAATTTTCAAAGTTTTTGTATTTTTTTTCAATTTTTTTTTTTTGGTAAGTCTAAGTAATATGGTCTGTGTATATACTGAAATCAGAATGACCTGTGTGAAAAAGTCACCTATCAGTGAATAATCAATATTTACGATGATACCAGATACTCATATTCATAATAGTTTTGTAACGATGCATTGCTTCGTATTTTCTTAATGTGGTGTATGAACAGTGGGTATCAAATGGGATTTATTGTTGAAAGGAACTGCTGCGATGTGGTACCAAAGATCTATTTTATTCAGTGATGGGGTTTTTTTGTCTGCTTTTTTCTGATGAGTGTCTCTGGATTTTGTGTTTTGGCTATAGTACTTGTGAGGTAACTGGTGATACCTAACAAGTGGGAACCAAACCTGAGTGTACAATCCAGATGCACAGATACTTTAGAGAAGTTTCAAAAACCTCTACACTCAGGCAAAAATAATTTCCCACCTAGCTGGAGTTACACTTCAAAGTGAAGTCTGCTTAAATGCAAAGGAACAGTTTTCCTTTCCTTGAGAAGAAAGAAACAGGTTTAAAAATTTACAGAGTAATTAGATTTTCCAGTTCCCTTGACCTACATTTATTGCTGAGATTAGAAACTGCAGTGTTCAATAACTGTGTTCTGGCAAGTTTTATGTGACTTCTTTGCCACTCTTAGTTTATTATGGTTAATAAAAAAGAAATATTTGCTTTGGAGGTACTTTTAGTCCTCTACTTAATATTTGCTCTGGAGAGGAATGGATACCTAAGATTTTTTCTCACCTCTTCAAATAGCACATCAAATTAATTACTTTATATTAGGGAAACCAGTGTCTTTAGTTATAATTATTCTAGATGATCATTTGCTCTGTCACATTTATAACATTTCTTTCTTATTCAACAGCTAAACCAGCACAAAAATCCCAAAGTTCAGGAGCGAACAGTGGCTTAAGAATGCATCCCTCTAGTGCTGCATAGGCTTTTGGAACAGTAGATCCTCATTCAGCTGCACTGTGGCCAGCTTGTAGCTGCAGCCCAGTCTTCATTTCAGCAGAAGCTCCAGTATCTGCAATGTTGAGGTTGGAAAGGTCAGCCTGACAACCAGACTGGTTAGCATTTCCCAAACCTAGAAAAAAATCTTGAACTTATTTGAATATAAGAACATCTAGTTTATGCAAAATGTAAAGATTCACTAGGTTAGTTCTTATTTAAGTTGATTTACTCCACCAAGATACAATGGGAGGGAGCAGGGAGTCTTCTGAGATTTTATATATGTGGCAGGAAAAAAAATTACTCTAGGTAAGCAAGCAAGTGAGAACAGTGCCAAGCTAGCTTCCCTGCAGACTTAAAATATTATCTTTTTAATGATTTAGCAGTTATGAAAATGCCAGCATTAGTCTTAAAATATGTTTAAGTGCCAAAAAATATGCAAAAGGCTTGCCAATTCATATATGCACTCTCTTCTGGTAAACACTGAACAGGAAGAACTTTGAAAAATGGAACACTTACATATTTCTAAATCATGCTGCTACATAAAGAAGCTTTTATAAAGTAAGTCCCACATTATCTTTTCCCTTAGAGCCAGATTGTCACCTGACTGCTTTAAGCTCTGTTGGAGAGAACACATGTACATGTTCACTATAATAGGGCTTGCATTCACCATCCACAGGGCTCCCTAATTTTTGGGTGAATCTAGACCACTGCTACAGCTGCCAACAAATATCTTTTCCTTCAGTTTATTGTTGTTGAACAACATGTATGAACTGTATGCAATTACACTATTATTGTCTGCCAGTCCAGCTTTATAATCTTGACTTTTATCAAAAAGTATAGTTAGCACTGCTTTGATGTCTGGTAAAAGTGACCCTGCCAGTAAAGATAGGGGTTAGCATCAAATGCGTATAAATGGGGATGAATAATAGTCACCATTTAATTGAAAAAGGGAATCAATTAAATGCAATTATGTTCATTTGAATGTAGACATCTGAGCATGTTTATATTGATATACTTAGAGAATTGCCTGGTTTTTGTGCTTTTTTATTTGTGTTCAGTGAATTGTGATTGGTTTGGATTTGCTTAAAATTGAACTTTTAGCAAAATAGAAAAAGTAGTACTTTAAATAACTGTTTATCATATATTATTGGGCTTCTATGATGAAGTTATATTGACAATACTCAACTTCATTCAAAGTACCTGAAGAAGATTTTTTTAAAATAATACAAAATTCTTTTATCTTTATCATAGAGACAATCTAAAACCTGAAGGATTTGTCCAGATTCCATGAAATAAGTAAGTAGAAATTAAGATCATTGTTAGGTATTTCAGATTTTCTGTAAGATTATGTAATCTTAAATTTGGGGTTAAGGTCCTAAGGCCATAAAGCTTTGTTAATGGTATCTCCTGTTGTTTAGTTTTATAGTCGTAAATATTCCTTCCATGAAAGGTGCATTTCACAGTTGGGTCCTTAGTATTTTCTCCTCCTTAGTTATGAATTCATTGCCATAACACTTTTTAAATTCAAGTTTTGATTTAATTCTGGTAGTAAACTACTTCTAGTGCAAGTGGATGCAGTTTGGAGAGACTCTATGACTTACTAGGCTTGTTCAGTGATAAAGTTATGTCTTCCAGTGATTGCAGTGAAATCCTGCTTCATGTGCAAAGAAAATTAAAAGTGGGGCTCCATGAAGATTGTAATAGTATGGGGTTCTTTGCTGGTCCTCGTTCAGTTTCTTGAGTAAAAGAGGGTAAAATGTGTCTAGATTTTGAGGAGTTGGGCTTCTTGGAAAGATAGGAGTTCACTTACTCAAAGCTGTGAAAACACCCAAATAGTTTTGGAGGTCTACCTGTGCTTAGGATGTTATCAGTCCCAGAGCAGCAGCAAGCCTGTAATAAGTACCAGCTGCTCCAGTGTCCTAGTTGAATGTACGGAGGAAATTGGACCATGAACTGAGTTGCCAAGAGATGGACACATGTTCTGTTTGGCTAAATCTGTGCAGTATGTTTTCCAGCAATGGGCTGAGGAAAAGAGTTTACAGTGGCCTTACATCAAAACCATGTAGCTCTTTCTGGCAGAACTTACTTATTAGAAGCCAGGTTAATAATAAAAGGGGAGTTGTATTATTATCAGGTGCATCAAAAATGGAGGAACAGAATGTCATTTACACAATCTTCTTTCCTAATCTACAAAAGTCTTCTTGGCTAGACTTGGCACTCGAGTCTCACAGAACAGGTAATTTATTTATTATGTTTGTTTTGTTATGTTTGTGTAGCCAGGTTACTGACCATTTGACCCTGTCTGTTTCTGATATGACATTATATAAATCTAGCAGAACAGTTTGTATGACAATGCACATCTTTTTTTGACCGTAGAAAAACATAGTAATTTGTGGCAGAAACAGCGGGGGCTTGACCAAGCTGTTTTGTGAGGAAATGCGCTAAATAGCAGTGGAAGCTATTTTGTGTACCTGTGAGTTCAAGAAATACTTGAGATAATTGCTAAAAGTAATTCCACATGAGCAGTAAACACTTACTAAATTTTGCTCGTATATCTGGTTGAATTTCAAAGGTAAATGGAAAAAGTGATTACTGCAAAGGTGCGGTGGCATAGAAGGCAATAAAAAAACCCTGAGTGTTCCTCTCCACTGTTTTAATCTGAAGACTTAATTCCAAAATATTGGTTCTTGACCTTTATACATTTAGTCAGGCTTAACTTTTCTTGTTGGAAGCTACCTTTAAAAAAGAGTAGATGATAAAATCATAAAGTCATTTAGGTTGATAAAGACCTCAAAATACTGATAGATCTGTGCAACAGTATGGGTGGAGGAGACTTACAATAAGTATTTTAATCGTGGTTAGTCATTATCATCTTTATGACCCATTACAAGACTCTTAAGATTGATTATGGGCTGCTTGAAAACATCCAGACATGCAAGCTGATCATTGCTCTGTTTATACGGGGATAGTTGATGACTGACTGTGTTGCTGGCTTTGGAGCCAAATTACAGTGGGGCCTGGTATTATCACTTTTATTTCAGTGCTTTTGTTTCAGACTGTGGTTCGGCTACTGTTACTAAATATATGCAGCGGAGCTGTTTGCAATTTAAGAGTTGAACCTCCTGGTGTTAAGAGGCCAGCAGAAGGTAGCATTTAAGCTATGCCTGAGGGCTCTGCTGAGGTCAAAGGCACAGATGTGTGCCTGGTTTGTTTTTGCACATAGAAAATCGTGCAAGGACAGTCTGTGGGCAAAGAGAAGATTTGCATATGAATGTACATGCTGGTAGCAGTAGAAAATCACTGTGGTGGCTCTGAATTTTAGCCTTGTGATTTCCATATGCTTTGGGTTCTGTTGCTCAACTTCTGAACAGGTGAAATATGTTTTCTGTGTATGGCCACAATCAAATGGTATTGGTATGGGGGATGGATTCAAACGAATATGTTATTAGAGCTCCTTCAAGTTCTCTTCTCCCTAGAAAAAAAAGTTTTATCGAAGAATTGTATTTATCTTGACAAATTGTATCCAGAAAGCTTTCCAGGATAGAATCTGTACTTGAGAAATTTCATCAGAATGTTTGGATGGTTGGAGCATTGAGACCCAAGTAAGCTCCAAATTAGGAAAAGCCAAGTAGGGAACTTCTAGTTGTTACTCTGAGCTGTGCTCTGATTAGTGCTTTCCTTTATTGCACAAGCCATATTAGTTATTTAAGTATTTACATTTATTTAAATTTGAATTATTTAGATTGCATATTTTGATAAGTATCTGTTGAATTTTGTCTCTTTTTGTAAATATTTGGGGTTTTTACTCTCATACAACTAGTATGACAGCAGTCCACTATATATATGCAAGTAATCTTGAGAAGCATTCACCAATGATATAGTTTTTCTTAATAGTAATTTCAATTTCCCAAATGTTAGCAAGATAGAAGGAAAAAAAAATACACATACAAAAAATGCAGTTACACAGAATAAAATCAAGTTTTCCTCCTGGAGTTTCCCCTGAGTTAGTATATTAGGCTTTAGTTACTACTTTATAATAACTACTGTTTGTTTCCAGTAGAAGCTGAGTAAATGGTTACTGAACTTTGTCCTGAGAAACAATAAATGTGGGCAATTTCAAATAGAAGACTGGGGATGATTGAATTATAATTCAACTTGTCATTGAGGTGTGTTAACAGCTTCACATCTTTCAGTGTAATGAGGCTCAGATTTTACTATTGTCTAGGTAACAACTGATAAAATATTGATGGGAGTGGTATTTAGTGTAAGTATGCTGTAAATTAATACCTTTTCTTTTGTTACCGCTTGTAAAGCTGAACCCCAGTAATAGTTGATCTGTCCACTGCTTTATTAAAGTTCCCTATTTCCTGAGTTTGGGAGCAAATCCATCTGTTTTGGATTCCTCCACAGAATAAAAATATTTTCTACTCTGGTAATTATGTGTTTCTCAGGAAGAGGAGAGAAGTTTTGTTACCATTTTAGGATTTACCTAGTCTGCCTGTTGCTAGTATTGATAGACAATGCCTCTTCAGGTTATGGCCTTGTCAGTCATCTGAAGGCTGCTTTTTTTATTATTATTCTACCTTGGCTATATTACTTCAGTTGTTGTCCCATTAAATTAAATAACTGACGCAACAAATTCCATCCTTCCACAATGCTTGTGCAAGCTTTGTAACTTTACTTCACTGACCATATTACATAGAACTGTTAATGTAATCTTTGACTTACATTATGACATTGTAGCTCTATCTTTATCATAAAATTTCCTAAAATATTGTTTTCAGCTTTATCTCAAGGCTTCCTTACTTATGTAAGTAACTCTTCATATGAGTTTTCAGGAATGCTGCTGAGTTCATCTCATTCTCAACAGGTGAAGGGGAGTGTAGAGGACTTACAAAGTTCTAGCAGTTATGCATATTTAGAATTAAAACTTGATTTTAAAAAGCTTCATTTTCCATTTAACATAAATTTTAACATCGCTTTTACTGCGATGAAGTAGTAATAGATGAGTAAAATTTCTGATTAAATTAAAACTGATTCTTTTGAATGAGTACTTAATATTTTCACTGTGGACAAAGGGTAGGTAAAAAAAAGTAAAATTTCTTAAAAGACAGTGTATCTCTTTAAGTGACATGTATATACATTTTATACTAAATTAAAACTCTGGGATAAGGGTTTAGGATACACCTTAATTCTAATTTTAGTAGCCAGTTTTAACATTTCTCACAGGATGGAAAAGGATGATCTTTCTTATGATTTTTATGTTATTTCCTGAACCTTACTGTTACTATTTTTAAGAGTTTAGATAAGGCATCTTTATATAGGAAAGAAAATTCTGGCAATACCAATGTGTTACTGGAAGCATAAAGATGTCACAAATAACCTTTTTTTTTTCCTAATGATAATTATAGACCTGATTTCTGTGGTTCAGTGTTTGTCACTCTTTACTTCTGCCTGAATAATGAACGCTAATCCTAGGCAGAGGCCAAAGATCCCATGGATTAAACATATCCCGTGGATTGCTTAGTATTAGCAGGAAGCTTGTAAGAATCCAAGACAAGATCCACCAAGGACAGTGCTTTACTACAGATCTTGTCAATTTGAGTTTTAAAAGAAAAGAAGATATTGTGCTTTAAATTAAGTTCAGAATAGGATGTAGAATTTGACTGAGGACAAATCTGGTTTAGATTAGTTAGAAGGCATAGGCTTCGCAAGTCATATCCTGATTATGGAAATGTGAAAAGATCAGTTGTATTTGCAACTGCAAATTTGTTGCTATTCAAAGTGGTGACATGTCTTTTGAATTCATCTATTAGAGTCAAGATACTTGCCTTGAAATGTGGCTGAAACCAGATTTTGCAATTGAATACTTGGACTTTTTGCAAATGGGTACTGGTTTTCCCCTGATAGCAGGACCAAAAGTGCAGATAATTTCTAGAGATGCATTTTTAAGTGGCACCAAACAAAATCCAGTAAAATAAATAAAAACCGAACACATGAATTAAAATTCTGTAATATAAATGGTGAGCATGTGCATTTTACCCTTTATCTCTCTTTCCTTTTCTGATTTTCTCTGATTACCTCAATGATGTTTCCTTTCATCTTTTTTTTTTTACCTTGGGAAGTGTTATCCTCTTTGTACAAGTTTTATGTAGGATTTATATCTAGCCTGCTGCCAGATGGACTTTGTCAAAGGTCTGCTAAAGTCTTTTGGGCCTTTCATGTATGTGAAAGGGACCTGAATAGATCCAGTTGTGGAATTGGTATTATGCTTGGTAAGAGTGTTGTGAGTTTGATGTGTACTATTGCCCCAGTATTAGAGATCATAAAACCATTTCATTCTAGACCTCTAAAAATTACTAATAATTACTAATACTAATATGAATTGTATTGTGTTGGCTCCAGTGGCATGCTTTCCTTGTTCAACAAGACTGGAGCAGTCCCTTTTAACTATGTGGTAATGTCTGCCACTCAACTTGTCCCCAGTTGAACTCAATGTACAGGCCTCTTATACAATAAAGTCTAAATTACAAAGAATGAACATGTAGTACAAGTATTTCACTGTACAAATTTACAATTGACACTGACACTACCCATTCTCAACAGTTTTTAAATACTGTGTGCATGCATTATACAGAAATGGTAGTTTATTTTAAGGTAAGATTGGTTATTTTACTGACTTTCCTGTTACAATGATTTTGATTCATGCAGAGAAACTGCTTCAGTAGATAAATTTCTAAAGGTACTGTAAAATTCATGCTTATCTTAAGGACTGTGAACTTCTACAGATGCAACCATAATTTTGCTGTCTTGGCAGATACTTGAAAAAATCTTTCATGTCTATATCTATCAAGCATTTGCCACATTATGAGCTTCAACTTGATGTATGGTACGTTACCTCATTGCTTTTCTTAGTGAATAGACTTTAAATGCTAAACCCAATTCTAAATGTCAAACGATATAAAGAAACTATACTTTCATGTATTTTCTTTTTGAGTAATACTTTTTGAATCCAGCTACTTAGATAATGTTATTTCATCATAAGAACACTGGAACACCTGTGATATAAACTCGAACAGTATGTTTTTTCATGTTTGGCTTTTCAGGTGAGCCATTGGATGGCTCTACTTCATCGGCTGCTAACTAATGCACACTCCACCTTTTCTTTCTGCAGCCAGAAGAAAAAACTTCTTAGCACACTGACCTTCATCATTCTTACTTAGTAGCAATAACATCTGATATAACTTGAAACTTCAGCTTTGTGACTAATATAATTGTGCTGTAAAAGTTGAACAGTACTAGAGGAAGAAGAGGGTGTGATTGAGTGAGTGTGGGGAAAAGAATGTGCTCAGAAACAGCACATGTACGGCAATGTGTGGAGCCAACCCAAGTGCAAGTATAGAGGGTTGTGCCAGGGAATGGGTGAGTCTTCCTGGATATGCAGAAGGGACAATAAATATTTGTTAAGGGCAGAGAGACACAGCTGAATGCGTTAACATCGGGGTAGCTACCATTTGTGTGAATGAATTGTCACGGTGTAAGAGCACAAAAGTAAGTTTAAATTTGAGAAGAAATAGTGGGTAGCTGGATTAACCTATTGAGAACTAGCAAAGAGCAGATCCTCACTGGGGTCCTAAGAATATGAGAGAACTCCAGCTGGTAAAGGAAAGCCTCATCCCAGGGTCAGAATCATAGCAAAGAGTGCAGTGAAGGCAATGTCTGCTGTGGTAGACAGTTAAGCTCCCAAAAGCTAAAATGAGGCTCAGTGGCTGGATGGAAGAGAGCAGTGGAGAACAGAGCAGATCTGTAGCAAGGTCTGCAGGGAAGGAAGGAGTCCTGGGGAGCTGGTCATTGGTTGTCGTTTGATTCCTGTTAAAGTTTGAAACCTTATTTCTTAAAAGGAATAAAAAAATGCTATTTCAGACAACACTTAAATATGTAAAAAAATTGGGATTGGGAGAAAACATACAGAATATATACTGAATCACCTTGATTTTAAAAAATTCTGTGTTTCCCAGTTTCCTTTCTCCTTTTCCTTTCTTCCCTTTATGCCTGCCTATTTCTGCAGTGATAAGGTTATCCTGGCAGTAAGGAAGTTGTGCGAGGCATTGCTAGTAGAAGGACAGTTGTGACTGTTTTGCTGCGTGGAAGGGCTGGTCTGCTCAAAGATTGTTTCAACTTTTGTTGTAGTTGATTGTAATCCAACAAACAGTAGTAACAGCAACAACAAAACTACAAAAGAACCCCAACCCAAAAGCCAGGAAGCTGCTGATTCATAGTTTTAGTATTTCATTTGCATTTTGTTTACATTTCACTAATTTTAATGCTTCCATTGCTCTTCCTTCAGTTCCAGACAGCTTCACTGAATAGCCTGAATGAGCTTGAAAAAGTTGTACAGTTTTTTTCCTTCACAGGAGTTCTAGGTCTTCAAACATATTCAGCGACTCTCTTGAAATATAATTTTATGTCTCAGTTATTCCACTGTAGAAAAACATACGGGATGGTACAGAGTGATCTATGAAAACCCCTTTCCTGGGATGGAGGATCACAGTTAATGCTCTCCATTGCCCCTGCAAGAGATCTTCCAAGATGTTTAGTGGATGCTGTAAAGATGTTGCAGAGCGTGGGAGGCTGAATTCTGGACAGGAAAAGGCAGAAGTGGTCAGATGGTTATTTTCTTTCTCCCGTGTCTCCTTTTGGTCAGCTGTATAGCTTAGTATAAGTCTGTTGTGCTCATCCTTCTCACTAAGAATTGTAGACAAGCTAATTATTGATTATGTGTGCAGTACAGAGATGGGAAGTAGGATCTGCTCTCTGCCTTCATTTCTTATGATATGTCTTGGTGACTTTTGTAATTTGGTGACCATGCTGTGCTTACTCTTTATGGGTGCTGGATGAAATATTTATTTGCTAGTATGTGCTAATTGTATTTGTGCTAGTATATGGAGTAGTATTTTCTGTATACATTTTTAAGGGAGTAGAAGACTCCTAAGTACAAAATTAAATGGATGTAGATAGAAATGCTGTGGATTTTGTGTCTTGCTGCACATAAGAACATTCAATATTTGGTAATGCTTTTCGCCTCCCCACCTCCTACTACAAAATAAATCAAAAGTCCTGTATTTTTCTGTATTTTTCATTGTCATCATTGAAAATCTGGGGGATTAGGCCCATGGTGGTTTTCTTACATTTTGGACTGGTTTATACTACCCAAATTATTTCTATATCTGTATTTCAGAAGACTTTTTAGTTAGTAAGGTAAATGTGGATGTCTTATAAAAGTTCAAGCAAAATTAAATTTTACGTTGTCAACAATTGCACATTTGTCTCTGACAATATGTTTGGCTGTATGGATATAGAAGGAGAAACTTAAAACAACTGAAATCAGGTCTAAGAATTAAATGTAAAAATATTTAATTCTCTGTAATTAAAAGAAAATTCCCACATGGGCAGACAGTTCTAGAACTTGTCACATCAGGGCTTCTTATAACATCATTTGAAGGATTTTCTTTTTTACAAGTGCTTCTGGAATCAACGGGATCACTGGCTTATTTAGTAGCATTATTTCTATGACTTTAATGGTAATCTTGTGCAGAAATGAGCATCAAAATAACTTAAGTAGATAATTTAAGTAGTCACTTAAATGACTCATCAAGAGTCACTTAAGTAGACTCACATTAGCCACGATACTGATTTTATGAGCAAGGAATATTTTCAAACAGTAATCCAGGCCAGACTGGCCTCTGTAAATCCTAGATAATTATTTTGCAAGAGTAAAGTAAAGCTAATCATTCTTACTTTGTTTTGAAATGGTATACAAATATTTTAAACTTTACTTTAAAAAGTCTTCTTGTTTCAGCAGTGTAAACATCTCAAATTGCCCACTTTATGAAACTGAAATAATTGCAAATTAGCTTGTGGGGTTTTTTTTTTTATTTTGGTTTGTTTTGGTTGTTTTGGGTTTTTTTGCTTTTGCTTCTCAGCTTTTTTCAAGAGCAAAATGGTTGTTGTTTGAGAACATATAAGCAGTTAATTCTAGATCTAAAAGTAAGGTAAAGTGGAACAATAGAAAGAATTTGTGAAAACTAAAATAGCAAGAGTGAGCATCAAGAAAAAGAATGGAACAGAAAGGGAAAGGCAGATATGAATAGCAAAAATAAAAAAGAGAACAAAGATGATTTTATGGTGTATACTAGCTGCAGTTAATAAAAATGGTATTTAATTTACCAATGTGGATTAAGATTTTTGGTTTTGCATCAGTGAAAGCATTTTGCTGCTGCTACCAGCTACCATTTTGGGAACCTCATTGCATATGATATTTCTGATATTTCCTCTTTAACCAAGAGCCAACATTTTGTTCCCAAAAATGTGATGACTAAACAGGAGAACAACTCTGAAAATGTGCTTAGCTTTAATTTTTTTACAGTCTGAGGCTTTTGTTACATGGAAGTAATTGGTAAGATTGCAGTTAGGAAATAGAAATATCTTCGGAAGGGAAACAAGTTTATTCAAGACATCTTACATAAACAGGCTTAAAATCACACTGTCTTCAGGAGGAACACAAAATATTCAGTTACTTAGATGACACTTCTATCACCTGATAGATTGAACAACATTAATTCTCGCTCACCTGCAAGCTGGACATATCAGTTGGTGAAAAAGGAATACTCGCTCACCTGCAAGCTGGACATATCAGTTTACATGTCCAATGATATCAGTATGTTGGTACAAAATTTCTAATAGCTGAAGAAAATAAATCTGGTATTTCTCTGTATTGTTTTTTCAGGCAATTGTTGGTCACTGTTCTGATGTGCTTACAGTGTACCAAACTGTTGTATGCCAATGGCAAGGACTACTGATCTAGGTATTCCTGTGTTCAGGAATTTTCAGACTTAAAGCATCACTTTCAAGGCACAACACTCAGCTTACAAGAGCCTGCCAGAGATTAGAACATGTAATTAAAGTGCAACTCTTAGAGTATCAGTCTTCATATTTTTTTCCATAATTAGTTTGCAGAAGCCTCTTCTGGGGTGGGGGAGGTTTGATTTCACTTGTATCTTCTAGTAATCAGATACAGGCTATTCTAGATACAGAGTCAAAAATGTCAGAATACCGTTTAAACCCTAACAGTCCTGCCTTGGAGTAGAGCAGTCGACCAGATGACATTTTAAGTCCTGCTTTTTCAAGTCCTTGTTCTAGAAAGAAACTTTTTTTTCCTGATTTTTTTTCCCTTGGGAGCAGGGTAGTCTGATCAGTAGCAATGTCTCATTTATGCAAAAGGAGATAAACTGTCAGTCAGCTGTCACTGCTGACAGCCTGTGATGACACTGTGGCATGCAAAAATAAGTTGTGTCTGTGGTGGTGTATCCATAAACCATTTAAGACTTTAAGCATGAAAAGTAATATAAATAATAGCTATCATTTTGCACATTTCTCTCTTTTTCCATTGCAAGAAGAATTTCTACCCCTAATCAGGGTTTCTTAGGATAAAACCTGTTTTTGGAATGCGTTTCTGCTAATATGCTGGAGAACAAGACTCAGCATGTGCTAGCATTCTCAATTTTCTTTGACATTCATGATTTCCAGCACAGCTGCTTTTTTTTAAATGAATGTCAGATCTTTGTAATGCCAACAATGATGTCCCATTGCCAGAAAAAAAAAAAGAAAAATCAAAACCCAGGAGGCAATAAATGGAATTGATTTTTTTAAAAGCTCTTTTTACTCTTAAAGTAACTGAGGAGCATGCAGGTTTTCAGAACAAGATGTGATATGTGTTTATTTTGGCAATAGCTGCCATATGCTATTTTAGTTTTTTTCTTCAATCATCTCTCATAAGGGGGATAGAACACTAACAGAACATAACTCCAAAGAATGTCACCTTAAATACACATTTCATTGTGGTATTATAAACTGGTGCAATCAAACTGCTCAACCGCCAGGATAACTATGCCCAAATACATTTTGCATGTAAAATAGCTGTTAAATATAACACAATTGCATAGTCTTAAAGCTAATTTTCAAAGATGTGTGAAAGAAAGAGGCGAATAGGAATTTCCTTAATATTTGACTGTGCTGTCAGAGTTTCTGAAAGAGTTATGATAATATAGTGGTAGCCAGCCATTGCTGTCACTTACAATTAAAAGCCATACATAATGATATGCCTCCTGATGTATCTTTTTGTGCTGGCTATGTGGTTATCTCCTTGCAAAATGAACATGAATTATGCCTAAGACATGCATGTATTTTTCCTCCTTTCTCCTGGTAGGGTGTTGAAGCAGAAACAGGGTAGTACAAAAGCTTCTCACTGCTGTTGGAGGGCAATACCAGTAAAGCTAAGACTGATACATGCATTTAGGAGCCTGATTCCCATTGAAATCAATAGGAATTGGGTGATTAAAGGCACTTGCAAATGTGGGTATGGCTTCTGGCTAGGCTGCAGAACAATGTTACTGGGAGGAACCATGGATGGGATGGGATCAAACAGCACGTTTTGGGTTCCACTTCCTTTCTCATGTTGGTCCCACCCATTGTTTGAACAGTGCTAGTCAGCCCTCCGGCCACAAGCAGCAGTGAGTTTGCTGACAGCTTCTTCTTTGTGACAGTCAAATTGAGCTTTCCATTGACAGCAACCCACAGCAAAGGTTCCTTAGTTTCTGTGTGTCATCTATCTTCTTTTTTTTTTAGTTCTGTATCAGCCACAGATGTGTCACTGCATGATGCATATAGTTTCTCACTTTTTAACTTAAAAAGATAGTCTTTTCTGCAACCAGCAGCATGCATTTTGCATTTGTATTTTAGGAAATTGCTTGTTTCTTGGTTTCTTTTATGTTTGTGTGCAATTAAATCCACATGTCCCCCTCTACCCTATTAAAAAGGAAAAGAAAAAGGGTTTTAATCCTGAATTTGTGTGGTGGCATGTTTCATAGCTACCATTGTTGTAAAGGTGAAGTGACAGGCAGTGACTCTGGATTTTCCTCTCTGAAATTTATGTCCTGTCCTCTGGATGTCTATAGTTCATATGCTCTGAAATGAAATGTAAAACGTGCTCAGTGTTTATGTCTACTGTCACTACATTATGCAAACACAGCCATCAATGTCTTCTGAGCTGCAGTCTGCCTTGAAGAGTTTCTTGTGGAGCTGCCCACACAAGAGGTTCTGCAGATGGAAGTTGTAGCAGAAGCTCCCAGCCTTTACCTTCAATCCTGAGCTGGAAACTGAACAGAGAATTTACTTATTGGCAGACAAAAACCAAAGCCCTCAAGAAGAAACTAAATATATTTAAAACAAATTTGTATTATACCAGATGTGAACATATGAAAGGCGATGTGGAGGCAGTAACACTTCCAATGGTGCTCAGGGTTATTTGGTAGGCAGGTGGCTGTGCTGTTTCGTAGCTTCATCCCCCTCTGTCTGCAACATGGCCTCTTGATTTTTGCTTATAAAAGCATCAGAGCTGAAACTGAGTAGAGGATAAAAATCCCAGAAATTCTAAGGCATTTTTAAATTTTAGCATTTTGTTAGTCTTGATTCTTTCCTGGATGCTTGGATCACCAGGGTACTTTTTCCAAAACAGTTTCTCAGTGGGGCTGCATGTCTGTGAAATATGGCTTTCTTTAATATATACCTATACTGCAAAGTAGAGTTTCATGTTGCTATACTGTATTATATTGCTTTTGGAAAAGGTATAAAGGGAAAATTATTAGTCTTGGCAGACTAATAGGAGTTTCTCACGGTTTAACTTCCTCCCCTTAAATTTTAGTGTAATCTGAGTTCATAAGAGCATTAAGTTAGGCAATCGAAATGTGGTATAGTGAATGTTCAGCTTCATTTTGAAATAGCAATCTACAGGATGTTTTGGAAGTTTGGCACTGTTTGCACTGAGATAGATGTAATTCCCGAGATGCTTCTCAGCTTTTTCATGGCACCTTACTGCTTTGTAATGTCCTTTCAGCTGTGATCCATAGTTTCTAATAAAACCTAGCCTATGCACGAAAATTTAGTGTCTCAAATAGTTCTGAAGGCAAATTGCCAATTTTGTTGTGTGTATGAGTATCTAGTGATAACTCCCTGTATCTACTTTGCAGTTGCAGGTGGGATAGCAATGCTCACACATTGATCTAGCTAGCCTAGACAACAGCACTGAAAGTACAAGAGCGTTGAATTTGGCTTCAGCTGTACAAGTCTGGGCAGGATCCTGGTACTGCGTGGTAGCTGAAGCCTTTGCAGTGCTATTTTGGTTATAGCTATTGAGTTTTGGTGTAGGTCAGCTTCAGTTCCACCTTTGACTGCAACTTACAAGCAGCCTGAAATTCATTCTGAAAAAAGAGGAGATTCTAATACTAATGAAAAGCATTAATTTGAAGAAACAGAGCAGCCAAAATAAAAGAGATGATGCTGCATATTATGACTACTTGCTTGAATTTGCAACTGCCTTCTTGACAGGGAAGCACTAATGTTGCAGCATTAGCAGCCAGACCATGTCTGTCTGGCTTTTGGGCCCAGCTTGACTCAGAAACGGTGTTTATGTGCAGTTCATACAGACCATCCAACTATTTTGTCTTTTTCTTCTCCATGCTTTGTCACCTCTTATTATTGTCACTATGGCACTTATCACTGTCAATAATGCCATATATATGAATCCAGGAGTTCATGTGGTCTAGAAAAAGTTCACACGCACATGACTTTTGTTTGCTTCTGGTGCCGGAAAGATCGGCTGGAAATAAATCCCCATAGACCGATGCCTATAGAGCAGGTATTTGTTTATTGCAGCGCTGGTGGTGAGGGGGATCTCTCCTCCTAACTCACCCTCCTTTGTCAGGTGCGGTGCTATATTTATACAGTAAAATTCTGCTTAATGTTGCTATGTCATTACAGCATCATCACATACGCCTCGGAACTAATTTACGTAGCATGATCTCATGGTTCTTAGATAATTCTTTGCACTGCACATGCACTTCCCCAATTCAGGGGTCTTCGGGGGTCTCTGATGAAGGCTTCTAACGTCTTCTTCGCACTTGAACTTTTCGACTTTGTCTTCNGCCATTACTTTGTATATAAAGTTATTCACATTAGATTATATGGATATCAAAAGTTATGATTTAGGTTATAAGCATCAGGTTATAGGTATAGAAGTTATGATTTAGGCTACATAAATAAAAGCTATGATTCAGGCTATATAAGTATAGAAGGTTATATTGATATTCTTCAAGTTACATTGATAAAAAGTCATGATTTGGGTTATACTGATATTAGGGTTACATAGATATCCTATAATTCAAGTTATATAAGCACTTCGTTGTTGTGACTTGAGTTATATAGACATCACTTCCCAAAGTTTTGACTCACTGGAGGCTCACATTTTTAAACTTTTCTTTAGAAACATGTGCTACATTATAAATCCCTTTTGAAAAGGCCAATGCCCTAATGCTTCCAAGAACGGTGTAAGAATCTGTTTGAATCCCCTCGGCTGAGTAGTCGCTTGCCTCCTCCCTTCGTGTGCCAGCCTCTGGAGAGCCCAGGCCCAGGCCATGGCGTGTGATCAGCAGGGCGGGGAGGGGCCCTCGAGAGGCTCAGCTGAACCGAGCTCTCGGCGTGCACCGAGGTAGAACGTCTGGCACTTGGCTAACATCACTGGTGAGAGCTAAAGCACCGATGACTTTCGGGTGCCAGGGCTCTGAAACCAGATTTATATTTGTAAATACAAATGTTACTCAGAGCAGAGCCAGTTGGTGTGAGGTAACGTGTTTCTGTGCCTCAGCAGGCCTCTGTGCTCTCTCCTCGTAGTATGTGGCAGACACAGCAATGCGAGTGAGCGTGTTCCCTAGCGCAGGGAGCTGAGCTGCTCTGAGTTGCGTTGCATTTTTTTGTTGACTTACACGGCCAATTATTGTAGCTGAGGTATGATACTTGATTAGCTTCCAGCAATTCATTTGAACCTTTAAGCCTTTAGACACCTAAAAATCTCTGCGGATGTGGCACTAATGATGTCTACAAGCAAGTTATCTGAAAGTGCTTTTATCTAGCAGTTGACCAGGGAAGACTCTTAAGCCTGCATTTGAATGAGAGGGGAGCAGCTGGCAGGGCATTTTTCCACACTGCTTTGGAACTTGCACTTTCCCCAATACCAAAATAGTTCTGGGACATGCTGCAGTGGCCCACTTGTTTTTCTTAGCAGTAAGGGGTTGGGAGGATTCTGGGGGAAGATTGTAAATATATCTTTTCAGCTGTTGGGCTATGTTTATTATCCAGTAAAAGGGAGCTACAGCTTTAGTATATCTTTATAACTGACACTCTAAAAATATAACCTCAACCAAAGGGTAAGCATCTCTTTCTTTAGAGTGACTGTATTCAGATGGAGTACAATCATAGAATCTTAATGAGAAAGGAGGCAAATCCATTTTGCTGAGAATTAGACGAATGTGTAGCAGTGTATATATATCGAGATACTGAGGATAACGTCTGCTAATGAATTGAGGGTAGGTTCTCAGTGAACTGATATTTACTCTCTAATTTTAGCTACAGTAAGTTTACCTAATACTGGATTGCCATCTGCTTCCTTTCTATGAACATACACAATTACTCTATGTAGAAGGTGGAATTGTGGTCACAAAAGACAGAAAATGGGAATTATTTTTTCAGCTTATTTTAGTTCTGTAGACTTTATTACATTCAAAGAAAAAATATCGCCTTCCACCACTCTTCACATCATATGTTTCCTCCAGGAAATGGAAGATAGGAGGAATGATAGTTGTAGGTATTTGAAAAAAGGCTTTCACACATTAATGGCTGTAGTGACATGATAAATGTCAGGACAGAAGCAAAGTCTTATTGAAAACAGTATAACTTCAAAGAGAACGAAAGAGCACAAAACTGCCAGTGGATTGCTCTGTATAAGAGAGTAATTTCTCACACTTTGTGTAACTCTCTTACCTCATTTTCCTTCAAAATTTTAGAGAGCATGGGCAAAAAAATGTAGTATTACAATGCTGTTCTAACTCTATATAGAAGATTAGGAGCTTGTATCTCATGAACAAATATAACCCAAGCTTTCAGATGCCATGGGATCATATTTCATTTACATCATAAGTTAAAAGTGGTCTCTACATTAGATTTTCCTCTCCTTCCATCACCTTCTACCTTCCAAAGTTCTTCTAAATAGATTACATCTCTTTAGAGTTATATTTGCTTTGCTAATGGCTATTTTTGGGCTATCAAATGGCCAGCTCTACTGCTGAAGCTCTGCTTCAGTGTCTTCTCTAATTTAGAAACTTACTTGAATGTTAATTTCAAAGCCCTGAAGTCCCATTTTCATAAAGGACTGATGAACCTGTATTTCTGCTACTCTTGAAAAGTTTAGCCCACACCTTACTTTTTTTTTGAGAGAATGAGACATGGAGAACAAGTTTAAAACATTTTTTCATAGGCATGATTTAGAATGCAGGTTTCCTCTTTGTTTAAATGAAGCCACACTCACCTACTCTCTGGTAGTTTGGTAAGTGCTGGACTAACTTGAATTAGATCCTCTCAGGGCTAAGATCATTTTGCTTCTCGGGTCATCTTACAGAGGCTGCTGAAGATTTCCTGAGAAAAGCAGTCTGCTGCCTCAGAGAATGTGCATGGGTGGAAATACAACTGTAATAAAAAGACTTAAATTTATTAATGCCTGGAAGGAAGATCTTAATGAAATGGCTGCAGCCAGCATGACCTAGCGCTGTGATTGTGATGAGGATGCAGCAAGGGGCCTCCCATCTGTTAGTCCCACTAGAATGGACTGTAAGCACAGAGCAAGTAAGCACCTGAGTCTTCTATTGTACTAATTTCTCCAATTTAGTTTGGTGAGATTAATAAAAGATATGTTATGTGCAGTTATACACAAAGAGTGAGGAAACTGTTTACGATAGAACAGAGAGGAAGGCATTAGTATAGTTTTTGAGAAATAGTGTGTACCATTCCACTGTTCTGTGTTCATATAGGATGAATTAACACTGGAGCATGTGCAGGGAAAGGCTCTGAGGTTGATTACAGGAATGGACAGCATCTTATAAGGGTCCATAAAAGCTAAATATGCCCGCATCTCTATAAACGTGTGGGAGGGGAAGATATTGTTAGACTGAAAAACAATGTGGGGATAAGAACATGTGGGTGTGAACTAGGCTAAAATAATTTATGGTAAAGTTTTTATAGTCACCCAACCTTCAATTATGGGGCGTGAGAGTGGAAGTCTCCCCTTAGGACTGGTGAGTTTAAGAAAACAACACTTTGGCATTGAGATGATAACAACCTGGAGGTTGAATTGCTTATTTTCAGTCCTGTTTCCATGTGGCTTTTACAAGAAGATACGGTAGCAAAAATGTTAGCAATATCTCTTCTAGAATTCACAGAATACTTGAGGTTGGAAGGAACCTCTGGGGATCTTCTAGTTCAATCCTTGCTCAAGCTACGGCAGGTTGCTTAGGGCTGCATCCAGCTGTGTTTTGAGTATGTTGAAGGATTGAGTCTTCAGAACCTCTCTGGACAGCCTGGTCCACAGTTTGATCACTCGCACTCACTCACACTAAAAAAAAGGGTTTGTGTTCACATTTTATGTGATTTAATGTGTGCCCATTGCCTCTTACCCTGACGCTGGGCACTACCAGGGTCTGGTTTCCTCTTTTTTGTTTATGCCTATTCCATATTTATACACATGGACAGGATCCACCTGAGCCTCTTTTTCTCTGGGCTGAACACCCAAGGTCCTCCTCTGCAGAGCTGCTTTCCAGTCAGTCAGCCCCTAGCCTGTACTGGAGACTGGGATTATTAAAGCCCAGGTGCAGGAACTTGCACTTCCCGTGGTTGAACCTCATGAGCTTTTTCTTTTCTTATTTCTCCTTCCTGTCAAGGTTGCTCTGGAAAGCAGTGTGCCCATGTGGTGTATCAGCCACTCTATCCTATTTTGTGTTATTTGTGAACTTGCTGAGGATGCGCTCTTGTCCCTTCACACAAGTCATTAATGAGAGTATTAGAGAGTACTGGCCACAGTACTGATCCCTGGGTTACACCACCAGTGTCTTGCATCCAGCTGGACTCCATGCCACCCTCTCAGCTTGTTTTCAATCCACCTCACTGTCCACTGATATAACAAATACATTGTCAGCTTGTCTGTGAGGATATTAAACAGAGACAGCATCAAGGGCCTTACTAAAGTTAAAATTGCAAAGAGAATCAAGAAGTTGTCAGAAAATGGCTGTTAATAGCACTGAGAAAAAGTAGAATAACATATGGAAATTAGTGAGGGTAGGAGAGATGTGGCAACCAGAATAAAACTCTGCTAAGGATGAAAGTAAAGATGCTTATGTTTTTCAGAGCAAGAAATGAGTCTACAAATTATCTAGTATACTTTGTACAACAGCTTGTATACCAACAGCTGTTGCCTCTAAAGTTGTTGATAATGAAAGGTACAGAATGGAATTAATGAATAAAATTATGTGTTATAGTTACAAGAAATTACTTTCAGTGTGTACAAAAAGCTGATCACTGTAACTGGTATTAGGCTGTTTCCAACAGTTGAATGTAGTGAAAAATAAAAAATCAGTGCCCTTTTCCCAGATATTTTTTGTATGCTGTCAGTGCTGCCACCACGAAAGAATGCTCTGTGTGCCCAGTGAATAAAGCTGACTTTTGGAAACAGGATTCCTGGATATTTAAATTATGGAAGAGAAACTCCATGATAAGGGGGAATGAGCGTAATGAGGTTGAAGGAACTGGACTGATAATGCAGAGTTATTTTGATTCTGCAGGCAGTCTAAAAGAGCCTTAGATTCTGAGTGTCCTGTTCTCCTGTATATTAACTGTGCTCTACCAATGACAGTAAAATCAGATTTCCAAGTTTAAGTGTTTAAGCATATAGTTATGCTTGTAGGAAAAAGCAATAGTGATGGTAATCTAAGACAACACCGAGTAAAGTCACACCTTAATTAAAGAGAATGTAATTATACTACGATAAGAATATTTCATCCTTTACTGTCAGAATTTATGTGGACCACAGTTAGTAGATGATCCAAACTTTTTAAGTTTTACCACTGTTTTATTTAAAAAGCAAAACAGACCTTGGATTTTTAGAGAGCCGAGTGCTGCCAGTTTCAAATGCCACACTACAAGGCGTGAACAGGTGTTAACAACACTGTTCGTCTTTCCAAAGCAAAACTAAAGAAGCACAGCTGTATTCAGCATGTAATTTTAAAAAGGCTTTCTGTATAATTTAAGTAATATTTCAAGCTTACTTCATTATATTTTGAGAAGATCAGTTTCTGAAATGTCTTTATAGTTTTTTTATTTAAGACATGCAATTTTGGTGACCTTTACATAGATACTCTTTTTAACACTAGAAAAAAATTATAGTAGTTCTCAGACATACAAACTATGCTTCAGTAAAAACAGGTCCTTCCACCTGAAATACTTAATGCTGGAAGAAAAGGCAGTCTCAGACACTCCTAAGAAAAAAAATTCTCACAAATCCGGTTCAGGCTGTTCAGATGCTCAAATGATGTCATCCTGAGTTTGATGTCTTGAGGCCTAAACAGGCCTTTAGTTGACAGCGGTGCAGACATGTATTATGACATTCTGTTCCCAGAAAAACTTAAAATAAGAGGGGAAGTCTGTGGAGACTAAGCAAGCTTGATGTCTACACTCACAGAATAGCACATAAAACATTAATTAAGCCAGAGTTAACCCTTAGCCTGGCTCAGTCACCAGAGGCCTAACTGAGAAGTGATAACACACCAATGCTATCCCAGAAATGCCTCTAATTAAGAATAAAAATATTAAAAGAGGTAATTACCCAAAAGATAAGCTTAGCTTTGATTATCAAAGTTCATAGAACAAGAGCTGTCTACTCAAGACAATGCTCATGGGACTTAGAGATTCTGAATGTTTCTATTCAGAAAACTGTTCAACAAGGAAACATCCACCAAGATTTTCCCAAGCCGCGGCTATACTCTCACCCTCAGGCCAGAAAATGTGAAGAAGGAATATTACATTACTTGCTGAAGGAATACCCTTTAATCTCATCTTAACCTGCACCTGCTTGATTTGTGCTCTAGTATTTCACAGGAAGTGGAGCTTTAAAATAAGATTAACCCCAAGAATTCTCCAAAATATGCTTCTCCCATCCAGTCTATATTTCCTGTTTGAACTTTATTAAGTCCATAATGGGAAAACTGCTTCCTGTAGCCAAAATGACCTATACAGCCTGTTTTAAAGCAATAAGCTCAATAAAGAAAAACAAGTTCAATAAACAAAAATATCTGAATTCATAGCTGAATTCATGTGTTACCCAGCTAGCCTCTAGCCAGACCTGGCTGAAGCACGATCTTAGCATTTATACTAGAATCTGAGCACGTGTGCTGGAAATAGAGGTTAGAGTGATTTTCAGAACTGACCTGTTGGAGGCCATAGGTAAAACTATGAAGAGCAGGTGTTACAAAATGCTTTGTCTATAACAGTTACTGGAATATGTTTTTCAGAGTACTGGGATTTAGAAAGGCTGTAGACCAGATCCTTTCTGGCGTAGGTGGATGTCAGAAATACCTCCTCACAACAGTGTTGAAGTGGGAAGAATAAGTAGGTGGGACGAATATCCATCCCTAGTGATCTAAACAACACAGAACTTGAATAGTGACATGTTTTCAACCAGAACTACACCCAAGTTCAAAGATTTGAAGTGTCAGAGCTGGTCTACATTGTAATTACTTTGGTAGTATTTTTATCTGCTCCACATGACTGTGTGGCAACTTCTTTTTAAAGGAAAATTATTTCAGTGAAGATGCAAGTATTACTGAGTGTGTGTGCTTCTCTAAGAGATCCTTAATAGAAGGATGTCTCGACTCATGTCAAGATGGGCTAATCCTATAACCATGGAAGTCAAAAGCAAAATTCTCTCTAACCTGTAAAATGAGGTGGTTAAAGAGGGTTTCTGAAAGGCTTTAGATAATAAGCATGATTCAGTTTACATTTTAAGTATAATATTTGCATAAACATATTTACTAATTGCCTAGGGCTTTTGCAAGGGTTTGCCTAATATTCTGTACAAACAGATATTGAATGAAAGGAATATTAAACTTACCTCAAAATCCTAGTTTGTTACAGCTTGAAACTTGGAGAGAAACTAAAAGTCTGTTTTCTTCTGCTGAATCCTTTCAGAGAACTAAGACCTGCAGAAGGCAATTGGTATTCGGCACATTTCCTTATGAAGTTTGAATTATCCCTTTTAAATAGAGAATAGATTTTCTAGGAGTTATGACTACAGAGAGTATATTGTTACCTTCAGAAACTTAATGTGTGTAAATGGTCTCTTGGAGCAGTTTGGTGATGGGCATCTCATGTTTCCTCACCAATCACTGAATGTCTTCAAGGCAATCATGAGGTTCAGCCTAGTTTTTGACAAGCTTTCTGCCCTAAGAAATCCATATAATGTTTAGCCTCAGCCTATGCATCATGGAAATACCTTCTGTTAGATTTTCTCCTAAAGTGAGCAGAATTTCTTTTTGCCACGTTATGAATATGGATTCCTGAGACATCTTGCTGCCTTAGAGGTGTCAGACTGTAGTTTTTCTAAGTCAGCAGTTGTTTTCACATCTCTTTTTCCCCCTTAATGGTCTTGATCAGCTGGATTTAGTTACTGTGGGGATCAAAATCAGGGTAGATTTGGGAAGGTGAGAGCCTTCCTGGGTTTAGAATCCTGACCAGAGAAATCTAAGTGAAGTTCATTGCAGTGGGAATTATTAACTGTAATTCAGTTGGATGGAACCATTTTGCTATTGAATATGTCTGTCTGGTATTAATTTTATAGGATACCAGTGGTTCTTAATCTGTATTAATGCTAATTGTAAATGCTGTGTAGTATTTATTACAGAGATCATCTGATTAATCTTGCTCATGTGGCTTGCAAGGCCAGCTTTTCTATGACATTGTTACAATATCTCTGGTGGACATAACAGAATTTTTTTACGTTTTTGCTTGCATTCTAGTATAGGCATAAGGGGTGGGATCTATAATTGTGTAGCTTCTTATTTCTCTCTGTGTACAAATTCCATTGCTACCTTAGGCATTGGCTGTTCTGTTGTTTCAACAGATCCCATATTTTAGTCTATATATACCATCACAGTATTTGAATGTTTTCATTGAGTCCTTTGGGTAATCTGTTTACTTGTCAGTCCTTCATCTGTACTGGATCTCTCCCATGCTGTGCTGAGGGAATGGAGATGATCTGTTAGAGTGTTACCCTTCTCTGAAAGTTTGCTTTGTTAGTTTGTTTTTCAGTAGATGTCTTGCTATAAATATGTTAAAAAAGATGTGGCTAAAATTGTTACCTGTTGTTCTTCAATGTACTATAGTTTCTGGCAGAAAGGATTTCAAGGGTAACTGTGGCTTCCTTTTGCTAACTTGTTAGTTTGACAGCATTTATGTCTTCTCTCCCAGACCTTTTCGTTAATAAAGTCCCTCTTAATTAACTAAACAATTTAAAGTATTTTCTAATGTTTATCTTTTCTCTTGAAGATAAAAGAAGCTCAAGACACAAAATATTTCTGATAGGTTAAATGTTGAACATGAAATGTTTTGGGAAAATGGCAAATCAGATGCCTTGTCTGAATCTTTTTTATGGTTCATCCCCAGATTATGCTTAGGTTATTCTTTTTCTTTTTGTTTGGATAGACTTTCAAACCCTCATAAGAAGTTGAATCAGGATAAGTATGTCCCCACAAAGTTCCTCATTCATCGGATTAGTAAACAGCAATAAAAACGTATTTTTCAGAGAATTTTCAAATACCCTGAATCATCACCTTGTTTTCTGGCAAGGTAGTTTTATTGTTGGGACTGCAAAAGTCAAAATCCTAGTGTGAACAATAAACAATGACTTAAAACCATTTTTGTTAGTACAAGACATCTGTCCTTTTGGTTTTTACTAGTGCACAGCATGTAAAGGTACTTCAAGATCATGTCTGCTGCGTCTGGGTGTACAAGGTGGAGTTGTAAGCCTGTAATATATGTAGCAGGATATGAAACGTCACAGAGTTCTTAAGTAATTCCACATATATGGTGTATCTACTTAGGCAGTTCCGGATATTTGCAGCCTTGTATTTGCAAGGTTCAGTACAGATGATGGTGTAAATTGACGTGTTGACTAGTGTTGACTAGTATTTACTAGTGACTGAAAACAGTTATGAAGATAACTAGTGTCACCTTGTTGGTTGCAAAATGTTAATCCATCCATTTAATACTGGAATCTGACAGAGAGTCTGAAAGACAGTGGCAACCCATGGCCTTTTCTGCATGAGGAGATCTAGCTGGCAAACAGTCTGTTGGCATAGTGCAGTTAGCAAGTTCTTTTGGCAGAATGCATTCACATTTGGTTGCTTCTGTTGGCAATATATTTCTTCATGGCTTCAGACTGTATTGGCAAAATAGACACAGCATGTAAGAGGATCTTGGTAACTGTGTCTGTAATGCTGTGCAGTATTCATATTGAAGCCAAATGTGTTAACTGTTCGTTCTGCACTCCTTAGGGCGTTGTTATTCCTGAATCTGGGGGCACATGAAAACCGCTGATTCTCCAGCAGGAAAAACATTGGTTAGTGCTGAAATTTTAAAGGTCATTTAAGAGCAGCATCATTGCTTTGTGGATAGGCTGTGTGCCTGGCTAATTCAGTTGTCTGTGCAGATAAGATGGTTCCTTGTCCTTAGGACAGCTGTATCGTTGCTTGCTGTGAAGGGGGATGAGGTTTGTGGGCAGTCTTGGCTGTCTGTGTGTAGACCCAACTATATTAACACGTCATTATTTGGCAGGCAACTAGGTTAGACCACTTTGAGTATTGAAGACTGACTGAGCATCCTTCAAGAACTGATGGAAATGTGTGTTAAAGCCATAGAAGTGGCTTCCTCAAGGCCGTGTTCAGACTTCTCCCCACTTTCTCATTCCTTTCAAAGTATCATATAATTATTTAGGTTGGAAGTGACCTCTGAAAGGTCACCTAGTGCAACTGCTTGCACAGAGCAGGTTCAAAAGGATCAGGCTGCTCAGATTCCTACCCAATTAGGTCTCCTCTAACTCCTCTCTTATAAAGACTGGACAAATACAATTCTTCCATCCTCTCTGTGTACATCATGTGCTTCAATCTCTCAGTCAACTTGGTAGCCTTCCCCTGAATTCACTCCAGCACATCAGTGTCTTTCTTGTGATGAGGAGCTGCCAAGTGAACATGGTACTCAAAAGCCTTCTATAAAATAGTGAAGCTGTACTGATAATTGCAGTGGTTTTGTCTGTTGTAGGATGGACAAGACTTTGTTCTATAACAGAGCCTAATAAGAAGTCAGCTTTTCTACAGGTGAAATGGTTCTGATGATGAATGCCACACGTATACTATGTGGCTTCTGCAACTATTATGTCCTTCATGGACCTATTCAGGTGGATAAATAAGGTGTTTGTAGTAATTGTTGGAGTCAGAGATATGCCAGTTCCATCTGCCCTGGGTACAAGTTGTTTGAGGGAGCATAAAAGAGCACTGTGATTGTATGCCCTATCCAGACAGTGACTGTTTTTCTTATCACACGTGCAGATTTTTTTATCAATTAATTTTGGGGAATTTCCATCAAATAAAAAATAAAGCTGGATTTTCAGATACTAGACCATTATCAAGCTTAGCTTACGATATGGGCAATGCTCACCCTGGCATCTATAGCTGCTTCTGAGTACTAATAGCAAATCTTCTCCTCCATCAGTGTTCAATACTGCTATAAAATGGAGTGAGGAAGATGATGTAGGTCTTCAACCAAAGATTATTTTTCATGCTGCATTGTAGATTCTGGGTTGCTTGTACTTCTATTTTCTGATCAACAGTGCAGCTTGATATCCTTCTTTTTTTTTTTTTTTTTTTTTTTTTTTTTTATTTTTTTTTGCCTTTTTCTTCTTTTTTGGTT
>VXAZ01001368.1:1029388-1138859 GCA_013399875.1 Gymnorhina tibicen | reverse complement strand
TTTTCTTTTTTTTTTTTTTTTTTTTTTTAATTTGTAGCATATCTTCTTGCAGTTTTCAGTCTTTTAGGTTTTGTCATAAGATTCTGCAGTGGGAAGGAGTTTATGTTCCCAATGTAGAAAAAAAGAGTTTCTCTGATCTATTTCTTTCCTGTTTATCATGTAGAGTATTTACATGCTAAGGTGTACCCCTCAGGTCTATGCAGTCCCTAGAGCAGGATCTGACGGCTTAGAAATCCTAGAAGAGCTTTGAATATCTGTGATTCCATTATCCATCTAGAGATCATCACGAAGGCACCCTTGTTGCCTGATAGTCTGGAAATGATGCAAACTGTAACAGCTATAACAAAAGGCCTCTGAGAGGAGTTTATGGATGCCACAGGCTTACTGGGTGGGATTCATCTTACTAAACACAGACAGTTCCTCATCTGGACTTCATTTATTGTGTGTAGAGGGAACTAGGCATTTATAGGGCTTGTTGTTTTCATTTTGCAGCACAATTTTTCTCATCCCAATGCCACTGTCTAAAATAAACCAGATAAATGACTTGTTAAATGCCTGTTTTCTTCACTGATTTTAAAGGGAGCCTGAGATGACTCTTTCAGCTCTAAAAACTTGTGCCATAGCTGACTAAAGTTGGTTGTAATAGGTTGCTTTTATTGTAGTAGCAGCAGGCCAAGAGAGAACTTAGGTTTCTTGGGAGAATGATTTTAACTTTCCCAGTTTTTTTCCCCTGTTGTTCTCAGGGGGATTGGAAGCAGAGCAGGAATGCACACAGAATTCTGCTGGCTGTTATTTTTCCTGGTTAAGAGTTCTTTGTTGTCTAATGATTGTTCCAGAATAAAGTGTCAAACTCATCCATGCCTGAAGTTTTCGGTGTTTCAACCTGTCTTCCTGCATTAAGTTTTTTCAGCTTATTAGGAAAGTAGTCTTCACACTGCTAGATACACAATGGATATTTCTGGAGAAGATGCAACTGGCTGATCATCTCTTTTTCCAGGATTTGAACAGCCACATTGTGCCCTGGTTTGCTTCTGAAGCATTGAATTTCACTTCTTGAAGACATCTTTTGTGTTTTTTTCCATTTCCTTTCAGCGGTCTTATTCAAAAAGTTGTGGTCAGCTGCTCAATGTCCAAGCTGAGACCAGTGATGTTCCTCAGGGATCATTAATGGGACTGGTGCTGTTTAACATTATTGTCAGACATGGACAGTGGGATCAAGTGTACCCTCAGCAAGCCTGCCGGTGACACGGAGCTGTGTGGTGCAGCCAACATGCTTGAGGGGAGGGATGCCATCCAGAGGCACCTGGACAGGCCTGAGACGTGGGTCCATGTGAACCTTATAGAGTTCAGCAAGGCCAAGGGCAAGGTGCTACACCTGGGTCATGATTATAACCGCAATTATAGGCTGAGTGGAGAATAGATTGAGAGCAGGTTTGGGATTTTGGGGTAAATTAATTGTTTTGGAATGTTATTCTTAGAGTATCATTACTTTCTGTCCCACTTCTATTCCTTTCTACTACCATTGAGGTCTTCAAATGATAAAATAACTTAAAAGCACCCTATATTTATTTTGAAGTTATGTAACTTGGTCATCCAGTGTTAGATAACTTCAGCAGTTCAGAGAGGGAGTTAAACACATCTGCTTAATTTGTGACTGAGCCTTACTGCACCTGATTTTAGGGTCTTTGAATCCAGTTCTAAGCAACAGTCAGTGGGATTTAGGGCCGTGGTAGTAGGAGCAAGTTTGAAACCTTAATGGCCAAATAAGGCAGTTGCTTCTCTGACCCCTTACTCTGTTACTGTGGCAGTACAGAGGAATCTACAGCAGATTATATAACAGACCATGAAGAATTTTGCTGTGTGTATCTGAGTATGAACTCCTAGATTTGAGTTCCCTTGTATAGAAAGTTAACATCTCGTTTCTAGACTTAAATGTTGGAACTGTATGTTTAGACATTAATTGCCATGTTTTCACTATATAGGACTTGTCCAAGAGTTTGTCCTGCCTTTGAGAACCAAGTAACCAGCACAAGTAGCCAACCTACTGTTAAATCAAAACATTGTATTACATGACTTTCTGGTCTTTTTCTGTCCTCTTTTACTTGCTTTTCCGTCCAAGTTGTTTGTGAGCTTACTGTTGAAATAGTTCCTTTCAATCTGTCCTTAAAAATGTTTTCAGTTTTACTTTTCAATGGTTTGTTTTTCAAGTATGAGGTGTTACTATTCCAGTTGTAGAGTTGGTTATCACTTTTTGAGTCAGCTAAAAGACTTGACAAAGAACCAAGAAACAAAGGAGCCTCAGAAGTTACATTTTTTCACTGACTGTGTATTCACAATTTTGTCATCTTGGTTTTCTTTGTCAGTTCCCAGCTTGAGCTAAAAAACTAACCACTGTGTATTGATGTTAAATATATCACAAGTTTGTTTGGAAACAACGATTTCAGGGACTGTATAACAGCATCAGTGTAACAGAGACCTCCTGTACGTATTTGAACCTATTGGTCAGTGACTACTTAATGCCATCACTTCCTGATGCTGAAGGTCTGATGGCATCTTCCAAGTGACTTATGCAATCAGCAGCACAGGTATGTTAGGGGAGCTGTAAGCGGCAGTAGACAGAAAATATTATTAAGTCGATATTTTAGAGAAATAACTCTTCTATGTAGCTTTCATAGCCCTTCAAGTGAGTTGAAAAGACAATAAATATCCATCATTAACACTATTGCCACCCTTGCTTCTGCTAACTTTTGAGCTGATGTTATTTTTGCCTTTCAGACTGAGGAAATGGGAGGGTGAATTTGGGAAGTCAAGTTGACAAGAAATTGCCAGGAAGCTGATACTGTGCTGATAAAGGAAAGTAAGGTATGTTGGGCTGTCTTAAACCACAGATGTTTCTTCAGAAATAGGTAGAGACTAAATTTGGAAATTATAATTTTCTGTAGCCATTCACTGTAGTTCATGCCAGGCAGTTTGTATCTGTAGATGGATACCATTTATAGCAGGAAATTAAGGGAGCCACCTGTCTTCACTGTATCCCTGTTTTCTCATGACATTATCTTTCTTTAATTCTGGCAACCACAAGAAAGTACCATATCTTACCACAAAGATATTTACATAGCAGTCACATTATGACTCTACTTTACATACAAATACTTAAATTATCTTTAAGTTAATTAGCATCAGTCAAATACTCTTACCAGGATAGATTCAGGAGCAAAGAATCCAGCACAGATTAACTTTCTGAATTTGATTTTCAGGCGGGTTTTGCAGTCTGTGCCAAGTTCCGTAGCTTCACTGCTGTACTGCTTGCAGGCCACCTATGTAAGTATACCTTGATACAATACAGTCATGCCTTGCTGGAAATGTAAACATGCCCTGTTAGACTGGGTAGCACCAAGCAGAATGGGCTTCTCTTGTGTTTACTGTGTTTTACTATAACCTTGAGATACTTAATATAGCTGGCATATTTTGCGATTTTTTGTCTCCGAAATTTTATGGAGGGATGTCCAAGTTCCAATGGCATAAAACTAGATGAAGACTGAAATAAGTTTTGGATGTATCAGAAAAGTAATATCACTCACATTAGTAATTAGGAACAACCTGTTGGAAAAAAAATTAGTGATTAGAAACAACAGTTTGGAATGAAGTTTTGAGATTATGTGTATGGAACTGATGGCCACTGCAAAGTAAGCAAGCTATTAACTCTAAGTCTGTGGCACTCATTGAGTTTCTTACCATTAGCAATGTACTTTCTAAAGAGATCTGGATTTGTTGCCTTGGAATAGTAAAAATACTTGTGTTCGAAGAAAGCACTAAATTGACAGTATTGAAAATCTAACGACCAAAAGTTTAATAGCTTCAGAAGGCACATGATGAATAATCTAACTAGCTGGCTAGGAAGGCCTTATGAATTTTGCAAGTCTCTTGATGACTTCTATACTTAATCCTGTTTCCTGAACTGAATGCTGTGAGATAACTGAAGAGTTTCTTAGAATACCCTCAAGTGCTGTTGAGGCTTTCATGCTGAACACATAGGTACAATAAACTAGAAATATCCAGGTGTCATGATAAAGCATAAGATGCAAAAGCTATCATGTACCATGAGTTTATGAGCTGAAACATTTGTAAGTTTCTGTTGCAAAGGGAAGTAGTTGCAGCTTAACAGCTTTAGAACTGGGTTTTTTTTTGATGTGGTGATAATGCATTCATTTTCATGGTCTTACTTGGATCCATGAATTACTTGAATCCAAGAGTTAATGGGATTAATCACAGCAACATTTGCTTTAAAAATATTTTTAAAAAGAAAGGCTGAATTGCCCTCAAGAGATCTCATTCCTTTTAGAAGTGTATTTTATGATAGGAGTAATCACCCCATTGAAATCACAGAACTTTTTCCCTTATTACTGAGTGCCTATGCAGCTGGTGAGAATGGACACCCAACTTCCACCTGGTTAGACAGACTGATCAGGACAGATGGATCCTACCCACCCCTGATAGTCAAAGTAGTATACTTTTACAGTATGGAATTCTAAGTAGTAGCCACTGTCGACATTCCACTGTCTTCTTGAAAAAGGGAGAGACATTATTTCTTAGGGCAAGATTTTACAATGCATTCAAATATAGGAATATATGTACAGGAAATAAATAGTGGTAAATGTAAGCCTTTACATTAGGCATAATGTGGGCAATAGGGATGGGGAGGGTCCAGCTTTCCATTCCCTCTGAGTTTCATCCAATTTAAAGGCTGCTCTGTAGTCCATCAGTTAAATTTCCTGAGGGACCTTTTCCAAAGGGAATGGGCCAGATTATTGGAGCAGTTTATACTTTGACTTCTACCCACTTCTGATCCCAATCTGATGGTGTACTCCCATATAGCCCCACCACTGAAGGGCTTCCATATGAATGGGAGAAATGATAACCACCGTCTCTGCTATTTGTTTCCCTGAATAACACAAAAGCAAACATATGAAGTTAAGTTTTGGTCTCTGAATTCATAGCAAAACTACCATGGATTTTAGTAGTATTAAGATTTTACCACTGGTATGTTTATTGGCCCCTCTGAACTTTCTTTTCTCTACACTTCTGCCCTGCTATGTTGTCAGGTTTTTTTGAGAACGAGAGGAAGTGGTTACTCTGTTGTTTAAGCCAATAAATCTGAATAGGGTTTTGTTGTGACTCGAGTTAAAGCACTGCTTGAGGTTGCTGCTGTAATACGTATTAAAACAGTCTAAGAAAGTACCAGCCTATGGTTATTTACTGTACCATGTTTCACACATGTAACAGGAGTCTAGAGGCAACAGACAGTTGTTCTGACAGGTGATTTAACAACAAACCATTAAAACTGTCATTCTGGCCTTACCAGACTGTAGGACTAATGGAGCAGATACTGCTTGCTTTGCCATTAATTCATTAAAACTGTCAACACTATTGGAAACTCTGCTGATATTTATGGGACTATTGTCAACTTCAATCATGCTTCTGTCAGAGTATTTTATTTGCTACAGTAACTGACTGGTGGTGGCTTTGCTGAAGAAGTTAAAAGAGCTGCAATCATACTCTCCTTCCCTGCCATTAGCACCTCCCAGCGTGGTGTGCACTCCTCATTGCACGGTGGGACACTACCAGGTGTATGAAGCATATCAATACATGAAGCCCATTTCCAGTGCTAGTTATGATTGTAAACTAAAATCACTCATTGAGACTTTGGGGTTGGAATGTGTGGGCAAAGGCAAGGGGAAAAAAGGAAAATAAACACCAGTTGTTAAATTGTTTAGGCTTCTCATAATGTTTCCATTATGAGCAGGAAAAGGTAAAGAATTAATTACACAAGAATGAAGCCCTATGTTTGGAAGCTGTGCTCTGCAGACAGAGTTCTGTTGACTTAATCAGATGAAATTCCTGCAGAAAGCCTTCTCCTTTGCCAGTGAAGTAAGTCTAATAGCCTTTCAGGCTAAAACAAACTTTTAAGGATTTGTAACAACAACGCTATGATTCTACAGAGACAACAACATGTCTATAAATTGAAACTAGTCATCTGACAGTCTCCATTTGTCTGACCTACTTTCTACTTGCACTCTGTAAACAACCACAAGAAGAAAATTTGGGGATTACAGAAGGGGCAGTTAGAGGGACAGACAAGAAAGGCAGAATGTTACGTAGCTTACACATGCTTTGTATCTCATAATTTATAACCAGAAGAAAATGAGAGAAGGGGAATTATCAAGGAAAACTAGTTTCTGATGAAACATAAGCCCAGAAGAGTGGTTCCTTCCTCTTGGCTGTCACCAGTGACTGGTGTGGGAGTGGCTATCTCAAGAGTCACCGTGAGGATCTCACTGCTTTTTACCTTCCTAAAATGGATGAAAAAAGTAGTCCACGTTCTGAGAAAAATTTCTTTTTCAAGTGTTCATGTTCCCCTTTCCAAATGTTGCTATCCCCAAAACCAGGATGGCAGAATATGTGTCAGCATGTCAGTCATCCCAGCCGACAGTCTGGTTCACAAGGCTGGTTTTGTTTATCTACCCAATGGTGAGGTGGAGCAGCTAAAGGATACTTTGCCACACTGCTCTACATACCTAAACATTGCCTTTTTGGCCTCATTGATTATGTAGCTGAAGCTGGAACCTATGTAGTATGAACTACTCAGTCACATTCTACAGCTAGCAGCCATAACAAAATCTTACTAGGTGTTGGTTTGGAATATTTGTGATATAAAATGTGCTGATCAGTAGGTTCTGGAAATCACTGTTCTTTCTAACAAAGGCAGGATATCTATTTTACTCAGAAGCTGAAAGCTGAAAGAAAGCATTGGACTCTTTTTTATTGAATTGAAAACTCATGCTACTGTTTTCTTAATAATTACACCTTTTTTTCTGTGCTTTGTGTTATTTATGGCAAATATCCATGGCTAGTTGTTAACCTGCTGCAAAACCTATTAAAAGTCTTGCTGGGGCTAGGAAATTTACTGTTAATACTAAAACAGCCCAGTTTGCAGCACTGCCAACACAATGCACATCCTGATCTGCCCTGGCTTTTGACATTCAGGCAAATGATTAACTTGTTAACTTGTATGGTTTTCCTCATGAATGAATTCTGCAAGAGATACATGTGTAAGTACAACTTCAATGCGTAGACAAGGCAAATACACAAACGTTCAACAGCAGCGTTATGTTCTCCAGAATATTGACAGGTCAGGTAAATAAAGTTATGAAAAACGTTGATTCCAACAGACCTATGCACGTAAAGGGAGCCCTAGAAGTCAGTGAGAGCTGTGTGCTTGGAGCTGGTGCAGTACTTAGCACTCAGTTATGAAATAACTGGGCAATAAGATACAGTAACCACGTGAACACAGTAATTATAACACTTGGCAGTGCTTATGTGATGACTGACCCCTTGCCAGTGCTAAACACAAGAGCTGTGCCATTCAGCTAAGGAGCAGAAATGCTAGAGCAGGAAGCAGGAATAGCTCATGTTCTCTCTGGATTTCCAAAGGAGAAAAGGTGTTTGCACACCGTGAGGACTAGGGTGCCATTCAGCTTCCCTATCTCCCTGATGGCTGCTGTGTGCTTCCTTATCTCCACCATCCCTTCCTCTTCCTTCATCACCTACCCAATGGACACAGGAACTTTGCTGGTGAACATGGAGGCACTCCAGTTCTCAGCAGTTCTTTCTATAGTAATATTAAGCCTGGCTTACTGTAAGTCAAATTTTAATGGACAATGTTTTTCTTTAAAATATTCTCTTGCTTTGCTATTTGCACTGCTATTGCATCTTAACTATGTGAGGGGTAATAATAACAGCTTTGCTGGCTTTTGCAGCTTTGCCAGGGAGGTAGATGATAATATGGCAGCTTTCACGAGCAACTTGCATGAAATCTTTAAAAATGTGAACTTAAGTCTAGGCGTAGAAAGCCTAAAGAGGGAAAAAAAGGCAGTAGAGCATGGTAGAGATGAAGACTTCCACCTTCTAGAACATGTAAAAGCTGAGATAATCTGAGACTATTAGCACATAACATTTTTATAGGGCTTTTCTAGAATTAGTTATTGCTTTTGTTCTAGCCTGCAGCTGACATACTGTAAACAACACCCAAAGAGCATCAAAGAGACCAAGTACTCAACTTTTGTCAGAAACAGCCTGAAAAAAAGATGGAAAAAAGGAAGTCTCCTCCCATGCTAAAAGCATAGGGCCAATCACAGACAACCTGTTTTGTAGAAAGGTTTTGTAAGCAGGAGTGGAAGTAGTAGAAGCCAGGCTTTGAAATTTCAGGGCACTGGTCTTTCCATTAATTGCTCATGTGGGAGAAATACCTGGCAAAATCCCAACAGGAGAGCTTATGGCCTCTTCTCACTTACTCTTTTTCTCCTTTCTTATGTAGGATCAAATGAAGAAGATCTGATCTCTGATTCTGCCCTGCTTTTCTCTTGGTGAGAGGAAAGCAGTCAAGACTATTTAACTAAAGGAACGGTGTTTGTTATCCATTTTAATCTGGGCTTGTGGATTACTCTAACTCAAGCCACAAAAGAAAGCAAAGATATAGTGCCTGATACAAAATGACCAACAATAACTTCTCTACATGTCATACCTATGTGATTATTTCTCTGTGTTTGCTGACTCATACAATGCTACTCTACAGCACAGAGATTTCAAACAGTACCCCAGCTGTGTTAACCAAGTTTGCAGCAGTTTGCCAGCTAAACCTACTGAAGTCTTGTGCTAATCAACAGGGTTTGGCTGCTAACGTTGTTTGCACTGTTCCTTAGCAAAGGTACTGAAGATCATAATTTTGTGCAAACGTTTGTGTTGGCAGACAGTCAAAATAATCCTAAGAGCTGCTTTGGCAAATTTAGTTGGGCTTCCAGAAACAGCTTTTTATAATGTCTATCTAATGTGTATGAGCTCTATGTCACCAGTGGGATATTCAGGATGAGCATTTTAATAAGGGCCTTAAAGAAAACTGTCTTCAATAGACTCTTTCTTCTAAAGTGTATCTGTGGGTTCACAGGGAACCCAGCTGCTTATACTAGTGTCCAGAAACTGCTGCCAAGGTTTTGTTGGTCTAATCTAAGAAAAAAGGAGCATTAGGTCAAACACTTGTGTTACAACACTGTAGAAAAAATATTTATGAAGGCTTTTTGAAGGAGGTTTACTCCATCTTTTTTAAAAAAATGAAATGGAAGATAGTTCAAAACTTTTCTATAAACATTGTAAGAAAACATTATAAACATATAATAACATATATTTTTAAAAATAAATTACTTCTTCCTCTCTATTATCCTGTCTCCTACAATGGTAGGATAATATCTAGGCATGTGATGAGGTTTAACTTCAGAATCTTGTACTTTACAATGATCTTGATTCAGAAACTTTCTCAGCCATAGGGAACACTTGCTGACTGTGGTACAACCTAATGACATAGACTACCTCTTCAAATTTGACTCCTGTAGCAGCAGATGCAGTCTTGTGGATCTTGACAGTGAGTGAATCTTGACAGTGGCTGAATCTGCATCAGTTGAAATTATTTGCTGTATAAATTCTTTTATACTTAAGCATTCTTTCACCATATAAATTCTATACTGGCTTTTATGTCAGTAGATTAAGCCGTATAATGATTTAGCCACGTGCCCTATTAGTAGATTCTAAAGCAGGCTTAGAGCACAGATATTTCAGCACTTCCCAACCTGCAGTGTTGTGATTAAACTGTCTGCCTGCAATGTTGGTGACTGGGGAAGGAGCAGCAAAGGAAGCCGGTCAGTAAACAAACGTTATTGTTTGCTACTTTATCGTGTCACAAATGTCAACATAGAAAATGTAACATAAAAATGCATGTGTTAATTCCCAGCTCCCAGTGAAGTTCCACATGTGCGGGAGATAAATCGACTGGTTGGGCAGAGGACTAATGTGATATGTAAAAGACCTGCTGCAGTTTTCCTTCTTTGATTCTGAGCTGGTCATTTAGTCACTGAACCTTCACTGACTGCTGTCAGTGTGAATTATGCCACTGACTGACGCAGAGTGGGAAGTCTCCCATGTTTGTGCCTATGCTATGCCTGAGTGAACTGGACTGCTAATTGATCACTCACCCATTTCTATGAAGCTATGTTGTTACCTTTTGATAAGTGTGTGTGTCTCCTAGCCTGTCTAAAACTCCTATCATTGCTTTTGCAACATATGATGTCTTAAGTCTATTAAGAAGTGCTTAGCAGCTGTCTTGCAAGAGGAGCAGATGGGATAAATTTTGATGTTCAGCTAAATGCAGCATAGTCACCCTGCCTATATGATGTGTACATGTGTACACTTGGAACCATGTTAAGGGAAATGTAGGTCTGAGTCTCCTTTCCTCAGTCCTTCCTATATCTACCTCGTATATACGACTGAATTTGAATGTTAAACCAAAGCACAATTTTGAGGTCGATGTGTTGTCTGTATTTCATTTCCCCAGCTCCAAAACTGGATGAAATAGAACATTGCTGCTATTTCACTCCTAATAATTGTATGAAAGCAAATTAAAATGAAAGGCTAAAGTGCTTGAGTACTACTGTGACTGGGATCATGAAAGCATCATACACAAGTTTTGCTTCTTGTTCCTATAGCAACATCCAGGCAAGGATCTCAAGGCTCTTTACAAGTATTCATGAATTAAGCCTATGAGGTCAGGGATGGTGATTATTCTTGTTTACAAATAAGGAAATGCAGAGGTTAAATGCTTGATCAAGGTCACACAACAAATCTTAATCCAAGCCAAGAATAAAAGCTGACTCTGGTCTGTGCTTCAGTTACCAGCTGATACTCTCTGTTTGAAGGGCTGTACAGGGCTGAGGGGAAAGCCTTGTACAAAGTCTACAGATTTGTTCATTCAAAATGTATGTTCCAGCTCAGACTGCCTCACTGAAGTGACCTTATATTTTTATCTCTTTGTCTATCTAAACTTTGCCCTTGTGAAAACATCATTATATCCAGTCAAAGCAGGAGTAACATGATTTTGACAAGAGTTTTGCAAATATCTGACAAAGCAAAACTGAAGCCTATGCTAAAAATTTTTAACAATCTCTGCATGTGTGATTGCTAATTCTTCAGTGGCAATTAGATGAGAAGATCCAGTACATACCTGGTTAATTTCAGTGACTACATAGACAAAAAAATCCAAATGTGTTTTTACTAAGAACAACTATGAATTTTCTCTGGAGTTACCACAGAGATATTGTACTATACAATGAAAAAATAGGGTTTGTTGATAGACAACAATGAATAAAAGTGAACTTTTCTGAGTTTCTTTTTAAATCACAGGAAGGGAAAAACTGTAAACTCTTAAAAGTTTTTTTTGGTATCCAGCCTCTGCTCCTCCCTCTGCACATAGTGCTAGCCAATGCCAGAATATTGTGAACTGAGATAGTAGAAGAGAGCAACAGTCACGCTTTTTTAACTCCATCATCCCACTGGATGCTGTTTGTAGGACCAAAGAGTGGAAAATATCAAATGTACTCTTAGGAATGTCCTTTTCTAGTCTGGGCTAAATAGTATAAAATACTTTCTTGCTTCCTGATCTCGTAGGCATATAGATGTCTGACACAAGTCATGGTTTTTCTAGATACTGTTCCTTAAAGTTATTAGGTGGATATTGGGCTGCTTGTTAGCTATATCCTTGTGGTCATGCTCTTTTTTTTTGTCTGGGTGGCCGTGACTGAGAATTTTACACTCCTTGAAGGAATGGTTTGCTACTGTTTTCTCAAGATATTTGGCTACTATGGCCATGTTGGAGTTCTGCTGAAGAACAAATCAGCTGGGTGAATGGCAGTAATTTAGTGAGGAAAAGTTTTGTGAGAGTTGAGGATCAGGTTTAGCAACGTTTGCAAGTCTAACTGAAATATTCACAGAAGCACTAAGCAAAAAGGAGGCTTATTGGACTGGCTCTATTGCTTAAAAGGGGTTAAAGCAGGGGTGGGTTAAGGACAGGAAAGGGGGGGATCAGCGCTTCCCCTTAAAAGATAAAGCAGTCCTGGAAGTGAATAGCTATATATATATACACATATACACATATATATACATACACACGCACACACACATATATATATATATATATATACATATATATCCCACTTTGAATGAATATCTGATAATTTTCTCAGCTTCTCAGAAATCCCTCATACATGAGCATTAAAATCTGTGAAACCCTGAAAGGATAAAGTGTAAATGTCACATAGGGTCTGCAATCAATCTGCATTTTGATCACTTTGTTGAGTGACAGCTGCACCTCAGCTGTTGCTGTGCCCTCTGAGCTGGGCGGTCAGAGATGGTGATAACTCAGTCTCAGTGTATGGTGCTACTTCTTATTTTTTTTTCAGTTTACTTTTCAAATGTTTCGCTAGCCTTTTTCTGAAATTTCTGTAGCAGAGTTGCTTGAGAATTCATATGTAGTCAAATGACTCAATATTACCGGTCCCTCTCTTGCCTTAGAAAGGATCATTTTGTACAGTGTCTATTGGGGTACTCAGCCTGACTTTTCAGGGGATTTTGACTGACTGTAGATCCAGGTATGCTTATGTTTTACAGGTCAGAGAAAATGAAATGGGAGAAATGTAGCAATAAAACCTAGGTTAAACTCTGCCTCTCTGCTTGACAATTTCACATGCAGGCCGTTAGTTCTTCCTTTCAAAAACTATATCCACATTAATCTCACAGAGATCTGTACAGTCGTGGCAATAAAATTTTAAGTGGGAATACTTTAAAGAAATGAAATTACTGGCTTTACATTAAAAAGATGTACTGATCTTTTAGTGCATTGAGATTTTTGAGAAAAGATGGCTTCTTCTGTATATTTATAGTTTTGCTCTGCTTTCACAGATTGGAGATGAAGCAACCCACTGTAATGATACGTGTAGGGAAGTCCACCTTTTATTTAATTTGCTTGCTCTCCTGCTGCTTTTGAAGGAAGGCAGTTCTGCTTGCCACTGTCAGCATGCTGCAGCTTGGTGGGAGATGAGTAGTTTAGGAAGTGCTGAGTAGAGATTTGATTCTGCTGAGTACACTGGGTCCATGATCCATGGTCCAGGGTTTCACCTTCTGGGAATACAAATGCCCATTGTTTCCCAGAACAATCTGAAATTTCTCCCAGCATTGAGCAAGGTGCATCAGTGAGGTAAAAGGCACCAAAGAAACTCCTTGTTGCATTTGGAAACAGATTAATAAATGTCACAGACAGCACTCTAATAGTTAACTATATGTCAGTGTGAAGTTATGAACCTCTTTGTCTAGCCACCACACAAGGCTGATAAATCTAATGGAGAGAAAGGTTTTGCAGAATGTACAGCTGGGGTCCTGGTAGCCGGTCTGTGAGGCATTTTCCTAAATGTCAGTTGAGTTGCCACCCAAACTCAGATGCACTTTGTCTGAAGCATCCTCTTCTGAACTCTTGTAGTCACAGAAGATCCTAGTCAGGTGAATGTACCCATTATTCTTCTGCAGCCCCTTGGGATCAACCAAAGTACAGGATCAAACTTACCTTGCTACTATTAAATGCAGCCTATCACTATATATAACTTTCTGATAGTTGAAAGTGCTTTTCTAAAATGCATTCCTGGAGCTAAGCAGCTCTTAAACAAGTACAGGAGCCAGCTTATTGGTAAATTAGGTCCTCTCTTGCTGATCAGATTTACCTTATTCTGAAAAGATTAATGAGATGAACTCTGAATTTTCTTAGCAGCTTCAGTGCAAATCCTTTATATCTGTAGTGAGTAGTTATGAAACTTTATTAGGGATAATGGGGGATGCAAACTTATCTCTAGTTTATGTGGAGACTAACCTGGTGAGTAAGAAGACCAACACAAGAACAATGGTATTTGTGGAATATACCACAGCTGCCCACCATACATGATATTATTTTTCCTGTTGTGGTAGAGCAGAGAATGCAGTGAACCACCAGAACCTTTATAAAAGCTGAATGCACCAGATTCTCATCTTTCATGCCTGGTAACACCTCCACGCATGATCTGATTTAAACAAACCTAATAAACATGTCTGAAGCAAAATACTGCTCAGACATCATGTGGCCTTTAGAGAGAAACTGATGGAAGAAATTCTACACTCAGACTGTCACTCACTCAGTTGTTGACACAACTGTTTGGGAGATTGTGAACTGGATCAGGCAGCCAGATAAGGTTAAAAATAATGCAAATGAAAAGGGATCAGGAGAAGGTACCAGCTGACTTCTGTGGAAGGGGGAAGGTTTTGCACTTCTTCCCTGAACTGAGCTGTGCTTTGTACTGGCTCTCTCTCCCTCCTGAACAACAGCTTCAATATTTGTCAAACCCTGCTGTGAGCAGTTGTAGCTCACTAGGTAGAGCACCAGAAAACTATCCAACCCTGTTTTTTACTCTGCTATTTTAGCACATTGAATTATCTCTAAGGAGGGTCTGGTGAGTACCAGAGCTAGTAGGAGATAAAGAGCAGAAGCATGACCTCCTGCTCATAGTTTCAGGAACCTATTAGTTTATCTCAGCGTACCTCTGGAAACCCTGTGCAAATACTTGTGTCATTGCATGTGGGGTAGGGAGGAGCACCAATGCTAAGCAAAACAAATGACTGAGAGAGAGGGCAGAGAAGAATTCCACTGCCAAAATCCCCTGATTCATGAAACTGAGGTGTCAGCATGAGACAGAAGGCAGCCCTTGTCTTTCTGTATCAGTGTGTAAAAATCAGGAGACTAAGAGGTTTGGAGAAGTCTTAGTATTGACAACCTGAAGTGCTGTATTTAGAACTAGCTGTAGGACTTAGAAAGAAATGTAGAGTTGAGTGTGAAATAACAACTGGAGATTGTTAAATAAATGGAGAGTTTTCCCCTTTAAAAACAAAGATAATTAGTGGAAAGATAAAATTTAGATTTGCTTATAGAATGGTTCTCTATCTTATCATTGCCTAGAAAATAATTAATTTCTTATTTCAATTCCAAATTCCAGTTAATAGCACTGACTGGTGGACAGACAGCCCTTGCTGGATTTCCACTGCACACATTCTGCATGTTGATTTTGTCCTTCTGTCTTTGATGATCTATCTTTGCCCCCTAGGGACCATCACCAATGGACCAGTTGTACTAAATTCATAGTACTTCAGCAAACTTAATTTCTTTCCCGTTACAGTGATGGCAGTTCAATTAGGAGAAGCAAACTAATCGTGGTACACTGAACTGAATTAGGAGTGTGTGGATGTAACGAGGATTTTTTCAGTCCTGGAGACTCAGCTGATTGTCAGTAAGACAAAAGCATTAAACGCTGAGGTTAACTAACACCAGTTTAAATTAATAACTAAAATGCATCTTTATCCACCTTCAGCTCTCATCTAAATAGTGAACCAGTTGTTCCTGTACTTGTGCTGCTGTTCATTCTTTTCTTTCAGCTGTGCTGTGGTAAACTGTGTGAGGCTGACCATAAACTGATCAGTGAAATGATTCAGGTTGAAAACCCATTCCCATTCCATATTTGAAGTTCTGACTGTTCAGTTGATATGGTATTAAACAACAGTCCTATACAGGTAGTTGTACAGCACAAATAAGAAGAAAAAAACAGTTGGCCAAGGATAAAGGATTCTGGAAAACTTTACTATTGGTTTGCTTGTGGGAAAAAATGTGAATAGAACTCCCCGTTAAGTGTAAGGTGCAATTTAAAACCAACTTAGTTTATTAAAACAGTATGGTAAGGGTAATCTTGCATTTTACATCTTTGTCATGAGGCAGGTTTCAATCACTCAGTGATATTCATGAAGAGGTTTAAACCAGTTTGCGTATGTGAGTTTGAAACTGGTGCTCTAATCATATAGATTTTTCAAATCCTTTTCTCCTTGCTTAGTTAAAAGCATTGATCATTTTTCTCCTAATTGCCCTTTTATAACACTGAAGAAAATTCTGCTTTATGATTATCCTGTTGATCAGGTTCTCCTTTACTTTGAATTGATAGGTCTCTGATAGGGTGCACAATGTTCATTAATTTGGAAGCAGGAAGAAGCAGCTTGTGGTGGTGTGATTTTAATAGTTACCTTATGTCTACATCCAAAGCGAACTCATATCCTTGGAAAAGTTCCTAGTGAAAACTGTCCTGGAGTTTTCATATCCAGCAAACAAAATTACCCAGGGCAAGATTTGTCAGTTACTGCAATCTGAGAAGAGGCAGCTTGGAAAAACAAACTGGACATTGCTGTAGGAAGGAAATCATGCCAGTGCATTCTGTGAGAGACTGGGCACATGATGAGAGTGAGGACACTCAGAGATGCCCTCCTCAGAGATACTTGCATGGGTCATTGAGGTCAGAAGAATTTAAAAAGTCATGGTTATACTCAGTGTCTGTGACATGTCTTGCAGCAATAGAACATTCAAATCCTTTGCAGTGCTCTCATTTTGAAAATTATGTCCCTTCAATCATTAACATCGGGTAGATCACGGAGTCCATATCTCCTTGCAATTTCAAGGTATCTTCTTTACCTCAGTTTTATTTTCCTGTCAAGTCTAATTCTAAAACTTCTAGTTAACATGACAGCTGGTACCAACAACATGCAAGTTACTGAACTTCCTGTAGTCTGAGAGGAACAAAGCACACCATTTTTTGAGAGGATTTAAAACTTCTATGTGGTGAGTACAGATAGGTGTAGCCTCCATTATTTTCTGTTTCATAATTACTCCAATCAGTACTTTTGTATAATGATATAAATACAAATCTGTAGTGCAGCTGAAGAAATAGCCTAGGTGAATACTTTCTCACAAAGCAGGTAAAAGTTCCTCCTCAAATTGAAAGCTATGGTATTTTTTTTTTAAACTCACCCTTGTTTATTAGGCACTGAAGAGGCTTTTCTCATAAATGATAATATATTGTGTTACCTTTAGCAAGGAACAAGAGTGAATCTTAAGTAATACTGACACTACTTTCCCATAGCGTGAGCACAGGGGCTGCATTTTCGTAAGGGATATCAGCACTGCACCAAAACCCCGAGCGTTGTACACATTGTGTTGTAAAGCAGTCCAAACTCCTTGACAACAAAGCTGGAGGATATTCCCATAAACTTCTTTCTCACAAAAAACAAAACAAGTAATTTCAAATTTATGGGTTCTCCTACACTATCCCTTGCTATAATTTCATTGCTATGCTTGCGTTATATTTTTATTTTGCTAAAGCTACATAAATCCTGGTTAGAAAACCTTTGCCAAAAATTTCACTGCACAATCTCTTAACTCATTATCAGTTTTTAATAAAAGCATAATGCATAACATTTCCTAATAGTATATTCATTCTTTATAAGCACTTCTTTTGGGATAGATGTGAAGAAATAATAAACACATGCTATTTTTTTTTCTGTGGCAATCCTGTGTATGGGATGTTAAATGATAGGCTGTGGTCATTATATTAGGGTGGTGGAAAGATGAGATAACATGGCTGTAATTTTAACTAACTGTAAAATTTTGAAGTTTTTGAAAAGTGAATGTTAATTTGAAATGTTCTGTCTTCTGAAAAATTACGTTATTTTTAAAAAAAGAATATTGTAAAATAGTAATATATTGCATTTGATTTTGTTGTTTGCTTTGTGGAGGGGTGGGAGGTTCACAGAGAAAAAGTTTAACTCAGAAATACTTAGGATTTATGTTTATTTAACATTTGCAAGGGTTTTACTTTGCATTGACCGAGTACAAGTTCATGTTGACAATATGTCATTATTTTTGCAGCTGCTCCCTTATGTGTTAACACACTAAGATATGTCTTGGACCATCATATCACTTGATTATTATTAGCCTTAACCCAAATGTAATACCTAATGGATTTGGAAAATTGTGGTTCTTGGAGATACTTAAATATGGAGCCCCTTCAAATATTTAGCTGTTGACCTGTCCATTTGCCTATTGGAAAGTCAACAATAACTACCACATGACTAGGCTAAAATAATCAAAATCTTGTCTTTAGACATATTGAGTAATGAACAAGTGCATTACGTATCTTGCAAAACATGTCATTAGTGTTTATTCTTAACATGATTCTTAGATATTGAAAATACGGAACATATTGTCTGTTGTGCATAAACATTTATGCAATTAGTTCTGCAAACAAGCGCAAACAATGTTCTTTATAAGGACTGTTCAATTATTTCCACAGCATTCCCTAAAAGCCTACCTGAATTAGCTTCACATACTAAACCAGTATATTTTTTCCCAGTACAGAAGATCCTCTGTGTATTTGAAAGATTGGCATGTGTGAATTTGGCAGCCTGAACTGGAACCCACGTGTTGTCATGCCAGTGAGCCAGCACTCTTCAGGAGTGTTGCTGAACTCATCTGTACTTGATGTTTTTTTCCTGTGAAAATCTGCACTGAGGTTACTATCGTGAAGTAAAGGACCCGTGTGAGTGACAGTGGCCTTGTCATTAGTCTCTCTTAGTTTATGGGCCCATCTCTGGCCAGGTGTTTGGTTCTTGTAAGGAGTCAGAAGAAGCAGAAGACCAGGCACAAGCTCTGCAGGTCTGCTGAAATGTGGTAATCCTGGATATGCCCATTTGTATCGATAACACAAACTAATGGATGAACTTTAGAAGACAGTAGATCACGTTGTTGTGCTAAAGGCTAAGAATGTATTGTTTTTGTCTCACAGCTGATAAACTCTGAAGCTGACTGTTATATTTGGGCCTTACTTAATCTATTCTCAGTTATACTGAGTTCCTTATCACCAGATCACAATTTAAAAGAAAATCTCACCAATCCACTTGCTGCAAAGGCACCGAATAACTCTTGTCTCACCACAGCCTCACCGAAGTCATCATCAGAGGCAATCATCCCACAAACCCCATGTATCAGTACTGGAATCAAACTGCTGGAACAACAAATGCAAAACTATTACACAGCTTTCTACAATAAGGAGAAGCATCACTTATCTTTTACCTGTCCCCACTCTGTCCTATCATCCCCCATCTGACTATATTTCCTCTCTAATCTGCTTGTTTCTATTATTCTTCTCTCTGATATTATCAAATAGGTTACTGTAACTGAGAAAAATTCAGTCATTCTCTTCAAAATGTATTTATTTTACATCTGATACTTCTGGTTTGGACCTGTAGAAAGACTTTTTGTCCCTGAAAAGTTTTCTGCTTCTCTTGAGAGCAGTACTTTAATGTAAGATTTTTCCCCTTCTCACCACCTTTCCCGTTGTAGCAGAGAATACATCTTTCTTACTTTGCTTGTTTTGGATTAAGAAAAATAAGGAAAGTAGTTACAGAATTATTTTTAGCCTGGATCAGTTGAATGATGGAGTTCACTGAGCTGCCCTACATTTGTGTCCATACAACTGATGGGATGTGAGCTGTTTTGAAGGAATAGCATTTGGTAGCTGGGAGAAAGGATGGGAACTTCTTAAGGCAGCTGCTCTATGTCATTATCTGTCTCAATACCTATCTCAATCTCAGCTCTATCTCAGTGCTTCTCAGTATTGACTGGCGATGTTAATTAAGTACTTTAAATGCAAATGCTCTGATTTTTGTAGCCAACCCAGGATGTATTTGTAAATGTCAATATCCCAATTCATTTGCCTAAAGAGACATGAATGCTAACAAAATTCAAATTATTTGGTAAGCAATATCAAAACACTCCTGAGTTTTGAATGCTTCATTATTGTCCTTTGAGGGGTAATGTGAACATCAAACTGATGACTGTTTTTTGTGAATAGCAAAACTGCCTAAAAATGCAGTTTCAGGAGGAGTGAAGGTAATCATTTTAGGTCCTATGCTCAAAGATTTTCCCATTAAAAAAGGAAAAGAATGGAAATTGAGCATATTTCATTTTGTAACTTAGAATGTTTAAAAATTGGGTTTTGAAATGGCACTGTGATTTGGAAATTTTCCTCTTTTTTTATGATTTTAACAGGAAGTGTGTTATTGTAGAGACAAAGTAAAATACCATTTTTTAGCATGAATAAAATATTCTGGGTGAGCTTGAAAGGAATATCGACATGTTGGCCAATTCTATGAACACAAAATATACAAATATGAAGCTGTTCATGGGTACCTGAAATTTTAAATTCATTATAATGTGTTATGGAATACTGAGGTTTCTTTGGCCTTTAAATAGGTTGTATATATATATATGTACATATGTACGTATATATATGTATGTATATATGTATTATATACATACACCAAGCCAAATACTGCACTCACAGCCATTTTGAGCAGCAAAACAGATGCAGAAGCAGCCAGAAATTGGTCTTCTTTTGTTTGAAAAGGAATTGAAAAAATAACTTTGGATCTAAACAATATATTTCTTATGGTAGAGGTATATGTGTTCTTTATATTGCTTAGACTAGAACTTTAGGGATTTTATACCCTGTAGGACTTTTTGAACAGGACAGTTTGACACAAACTGAGGGTGGCTATTAATTGATACAAGCAGTGTCAGTTATTCTGGTATATCTGTTGAATTTCTTCACTATTCCCCTAGTTTCATCTGTATGGCTCCCATGTAAGAGGAGTAGCTGGTTTGACCTTTCTGGTTGCATTGCCTTTATCCCCTTCATGGGACTGTGATTTTTTTTTAATGATACGAACATCAGTTCATGCTGGAACAGTACCTTTTCTAATTGAATTCACAACATTGTATCTATTGAAATTAATCCTTTTGATAGGGGTTTTCTGTACAATCAGTATGGACAAGAATGAAAGGGACTCTCTGGAGATTATTATTATACCCCTCATGTCACTGAGAAAATTGAAACCTAGGCAGATTTTGACTTTCTTGAAGTCACCCAGAACTGAACCTTCTTCCCACTAGCACTTGCTACACCTTTGCACCAAGAAGAGTCAGAAAAGTTTTTGATGGCACGAGAATCAGCCATAGAAATGTGTTTATATGGGACAGAATGAGCTCTGAAGAAAAGTGGGAAAATGTTTTTGCTCTTAGCATTCAAAACTCTGGTTTATAAACATTTGTATTTGATTAACTTCACCCTCAATAATAGCTCTGACTAAGCTTGCAATAATCTTGAGACCACAAAGGACTAAAAAATACAGAATGTCAGAGTTGACATTCTGGAAATGTGTAAAGGAAAGGATAAACAAATAAAACCAGCCCTCACATTTTGTGAAGGAACGTTCTGTGCACTGGACTATGGTCATGGGACTCACTTGAAATGGTAAGGAAGAGTAAACAGTATGAATTACTGAATGTTGTATAATCTTTGTGCATGAATACAAGAATGAAGAGGATGTCTCTTAGAAGAAAAGCAAATGTCACATTAGGAGGAAAAAGTTAATACAGATCATCAGTCAAACATCAATATGTGATACAATCTAATCCAGTCTGAGGACTCTTAGAGCTCTGCTAACTCGAAAGCAGTAGTCTCCCAAGGCTCACTCCTTGCACAGTTAATTCCACAAACAATGTCTTCTTCCAAAATGTGATTAAATACGACTGAGTTAAGGAACTGTTATAAATTGCTCCCAGAGGAGTTCTTATTTGTCAGCCAGATAACCAAGTATTACTGCCAGATAGAATGAAGAATATATCTGCATCTCTGCTTTCACCTTTATAAAGAAGAAATTATACTTCGGGTGAAGCTTTTGGAGAACTAAGGACACACTGCTGAATGACATTCAGGTGTTGCTGTTATTAAAAGTGCCTATATGCCAGGTTCGCTATATATGGTATTAAGAGTCTATTCTAGACTACAAAAAAATTACCAGATGAATTCTCAAAAAGATTTAGAAAAAGTTTTAAGCTTAAATCCTATTTTCAAAATTGAGTTGAAAGGAGGATTTATCTAATCAAGTGTTGGTATCTGGAAATGAGCTACCTCTGAATTCAGGGAAAAGAAGTGGTAACATTTTATAGTATGCACAACAAACTAGGTGTGCATTTCATCCTGAAGGTGACATCAAAAACAGGTCAAGAGTGTCTTTTTTGACCAGCTCAGGACTTTTATTCACACATCTAATCCAGGGTGATGAATTCTACACACGGCCATCTAGGGATTTATTCAGGAATTTTTACCAACAGCTGTGAATCAGTTATTTCTTTTGGCACCTCTCAAGGCCTAGATTTGTTCAGAAGGAATTTTCATGCAAAGGAATTAGGGAATATATAACTAATTTGGCCTGCAGCCTAAGGTTCAAATCTTCTTGAAGGTGCAAAAGAGTAGGTTCCTATATCACTCTGGTACTTTCAGTATGTTTATTTCCAGTGCTTTTGGAAAAGACACTGCTTTACATAACAGAACAGTAATTCAGTTTTGTGAAATACAAGTCTTTATCATGTTCATAGTACCTATTGCTGAGCTTTTGTCACATGATTCTGAACCATCTTTTCACATCTGCTGATGAACCCTTTAGAAAAAAAAATGCACAAGCAGAGAAGACAATTCAATTCCATCTGCAGGATTCACATCCTAACAAAAACATCAGATGGAAAAGGTCAGTGAACTAAAAGTCTTTTTTTGGCAATGGAGGTAGGAGGTCCAGAAGAGTTTCTGAAAATAGAAAATATAAAACAAATCATAAATGTAAATCAAAAGAACATCATGTTCATATTTATCTTGCAGCTGAAACTAGAAATTCACAAACCTTTATGCACAATTGAAAGGGGGTTTAAGACAACCTGTTGTCTGCCTACGATCTGAACAGCTGTTTGTAAGAGAATTTTCCACATAGGTCACTGCAGAAAAAGAGTAAGGTGTTGACAGCCTGATGGATGAGTTTGACTGGCATGGTTCCCATCCAGTTGTACACTTTCAACAAACACTTTCATGTACAGTAAGTGCCACACATTTGGATTTCCTCTAATAGAGTGGCATTTCTTCTAAAGTTATACACGGAAACAAGAAGATCACTTGAGTTCCTAAAGAGCAATTCACTCACCTCCTAAATGCTCTATCATTAAAAAGTGTAGTGAAAGTTCAAATTGAACTTAGGAAATGCTCTTTATGTGAAAGGTTGCACCTGTTAGTATGTGGAAAGGATCATACTGCTGTGCACATGGAGCTAAAAGATAAGCAAAGGTCCCATTGCTATGTAGGATTGCACCCTGTTTCCTAGCACACATTGTTTCAATTAGTTTGCATTGACTGGGATCTAAAATCCCAGGAGTCTCATCCATTTAGTTTGTGTATGGAACTTAGTGTGACTGCAGTACAAATAAAAAAATCTTCAAGCCACAGTTTATATGAAGGAAAAGAAAGACATTTTCTTCTTTATTTTTTACTTGCCAAAGGACAGATACTTGACTGTTTCTGCTACACCTTTCCCTGACTTTTCCTTCTAAAAGAGAAACAGACTACCTCTCCAACTTGGTAGACACTTGATCTGTTGACCAGTCCAGGTCTATTAGGGTATGGAATTGCAAATATGTCCTTTTTTTAAGTCCTGCTACTAGGTGGCTCAGTGGCTATATGCAAGTCATCTGACTTCCATGAAGTTACATGCATACCATGGCAAATGCCTGCAGCTGGCTGGTTTAACCTTAGGCTGGAAGTGAATTTGGGGAAACTTTGTTTTGTGCTTGTCTGCCAGTGACTTATGGAAAAAAAAGGAATTGAGTTCCTTAACTACTCCATTCCTCTGTTGCTGTATTTGTAAAGCTGCTGTTATATTTAGCATTTACCTGCTTTTGCAAACCATTGTGAGGCATCTGCAAGATGAATCTACTTCTGTACAGAATGTTCTCTTGCTATGAGCTGAACAGCTAAAACATGACTGTCATCACCAGCCTGGCAAATACAAAAGCAATACAGGACATTTTTCCTCTCCTGTTTCTTGACTGCATAGGATAAGAGTTTTCCTTATCCTAATAATTTTTAAAAAATGTATTTTTCATGTATATATATATATATATGCTTAATCTATATCAAGCAAACCTTTGGGATCTCTCTGGCAGGGATTATTAATCTTCTAGAAGGAAAATTAGTTTTACCCCTACTTTTTATTGTAGGGGTAGGACAGCACACGACACTTAGTTTAACTCCACAGTGGAGGCACCTGAGAATATGCAATTACCTTCCTTCCCTTGCTGGGGTAGCCTCCAGTGATACCTGCAAGGTGAAATTTTCATGTAAGTGCTACCCCTTATACCCCTTGCTCTACCCCAGGCCCTTCTAAGAGTTTTTCTATCTCCTGGAAAAGAGCCTGTTTGCTGTGTCACACTGGTAGAAGGTGAAGTACTCTGATAACTGCTTAATCTCTGTAGCCATGTAAGGCAAAGAAGACTGAGGTCTGTCTTCATTTTACAGATGGGAAAATGGACAAGGATTTGGAAAAGGCCTCGATGCGTATCTGTGCTGGATACAGAACTGAGTTACTTCTATCAGATATATTCTGGGTATATATTTGCAGCACTCCTGTCTGACAGTACACAAAAGAAGGTAAAATTTATTCTGACAGCAATATTTTTAGAAGAAGTTGACAGTAATGATCCTCACCATGTTGGAAGGTATGCCATATTTTAACTACATGGCTCTGGCAAACCTGATTTTTTTTTTTTCTTCTTAGATAACTTTTTCCTCCTTGGGTTTTTCCAGGAAATTTTGAATACTTGCTCTGAAGGGAGATCAATATTTTTCTACTTGTTTTGACCACTAGAAACTCCATACTGCGCTGCAATCTCATAGGCAGCTGGAATGTTGGCTACTGTGCTAGCTAGTTAATTAGGATGTTGTGGTAAGGGTTCAGGAGGGAGCATATATTTCTGTAGAGGTATTTCTAAGCTATGGGTACAATCATTAACTGCTTACTTCTAGTCCCAACTGCAGGGAAATGAGTAGAAGAGCTGTTAACATTTAGCATTGTAACAATGCCTGATTTCACTGCCCAACTTATAAACAACCAAAATTTTAAACTTTTGTAGAAACCCATCTTTCCTGCAGAAACAAATGGAAAACAGTGACAGTACTGACTACAAAAAGGATGACATTAAAAAATGTGTCATGAAACTGGAGAACTCCCCAGACACTGATTTGTAATTACAAATGCTTTTTTTGCAATATGCTGTATCTCACTGAATGGGTCAGAATCAAAGCCCTGGGCTTGCTAAAAATTATTATAATTGTAATATCTGATTGTATTGTAATTATCTGATTGTAAATCTAGAGTACTTCAAATGCAAAGGAGTCATTCTTGAGTCATCCGTGCCCCACCAGCTCTTTTACTGGCTTGATAAACTGTTCAAATTAAACTGATACTGTGCTCTGTGTATAGACAAAACTGGAGGTTTCAGCCAAGGTTTCCAAGTCTCACATGCAGTGAGCTGAAACAAAATGTAAACTCTGAGTGTGACACAGCAAAACATCATTGGTTTTGAGCAAAGGAGGCACGTTGCCACAATTTCCTTATTATTGTGTGTCACTAAACTTCACCAGTGCCTACACGAGTTGCTCAAGCATCAGTTAAAAGTGGCTCAGCGTGGCAATGGGTGCTTTCACCGTCATTTGGGCATAAGGCCACACAGGCTCCTTGCCTGCCTCCCTGCTTGATACAGACATGCACAGCTTCTATTCCCGTGGCACACACAGTTTTAAATTGTTTTCAACACTGATCTTCCTTGGTGACTCTGCAGAGAGTGGGTTTGATCTTCACTGTTGGACTGAATGACCACGTCAGCAAGGTGCTGGGCAGGGTCACTTACTGGTGACCGTTTCTGCGGAGAGGGAACAGTCCTCAGCCGTGCAGGTTAAGCTAAGTGGGCTCACAGACAGCAGCCTTGCTCACAAAGCAGACATATAGAGCTACAATGCAGTGAATGCTGTATAAATTGTTTTTTATCAATCCTCCTTTTTCAAAAGAAGCAAAAGCTGCTATAATGAAAAGAGTACTATTCTTAACTACATATATATAGCTGCATGCATAAGATATAAGACATTCAGAAAAGAGGAAATAGCTTAGAGACTGCTGTCTGCCAAAGTTCTGCACTAATTTTGTAAAGTAACTTATTTTGTACTTGTGGATTACTATGCAGATGAAAGAATTGTAATGAATGTTTTGGTGTATAATGCAAATAGGGCTATAGTATGAACTTGATATAGGACTGAAGAAGTAAGCTATGGACCATAAATACACTATGTCCTGTAGCAGAGGTCAGCTATTTTATGCATACTGAATAATACTAACCAATCCTAAAACATGAGGAAATATCCAATTCAGATGATTTACCCCATCAGATGTTGTCATCTGTTAGGTCAGATCCTTTTGATAATGTTACAAGAACAAATCTATTTTTACCCAGCTCTGTTCAAATATCATTCACTAGCTCTGCAAGTGCTTTGGTCCAAAGCCTGAATGAACAGGTGTAAGAACATTATCTGACCAAATATTAACTCATGTATTTTATATATTGTACGTGCTCACACTTTTATTTATAAAATGAGTTCACTGTCCCTGGCATTTTACTTGCACTGTTTCTGTCTTGTCCGTGGAAATCTGAAATGAAAGAAAGCAGCACCAGTATCTTCTAAGCTTTCATGATGACTAGCAAGTAAAAACTAAGTGAAAGATGAGAGGTTTTTTCCTCTTAGCTGATGTAGGGAGCTAAACACAAAGTTTAGTTTAGTCTTTTATCTTCAGGAGTAAGGTAAAACAGTTATTCCCAACTGTTTGGTTTTGTCTATGTTGCTTTTTTTTTTTTATTTAAAGTTTTTGCTTACCAAAACTACTGAGAAATATAAGAAAACTTTAAAATTCTCTGTAATGTATATTTTTTCCAAGAAAGAACATAGGATACAAGCAGAATGTTCATGGTTCTAAGGACACTGTGTGGGGGTGTATGTGCCTTTTTAGTTTTCAGCAAAGATTTTGGAAGGAAGTACATTATCGTTATACATTCTATAAAGATCTTCGCACTTCATGTATGGACTTTGTTTAATGAAAGCCTGGGAATTTCATGTCTGTAGACATACCTTTCTTTTCTTGCATAGCTCAGGGTGCCTAAAGCTACTAAAAATTATTCTAAGGTTCATTGATGAGATACAAAGAAATTACATATAGACAAAATGCAAATGCAAGACACATTTTGGAAATGTCAGATCATGTAGCTTTTAGACATGCTAGAGTCAAATGACTAAATACGTACTTTTTAACAGGGATTTGATAGCGGAGTAGCAGTATGACATTGGCAAGCCAGCTCTATTCCTTGTTTGGAGGTGGCTCATTGCTACCATGTGCATAAGGGTGGAATTTTTAGCAAGGATTTTTAGCAAAGTCTGTTAAAGTTGGAGCTGACCACCCTTCCTTTTTAACCAGGGCCAGTACTTCTTACTGAAGCAATGTTAAAGCTAATGGAGCTAATTTAACTCAAGCCAATAATCTAATGAAAGCACTAAACCTGTATGTAAGTACAACTCCAGGAGAGGCAGACAGCAGTGTGTGTTGTTGAGTCTCCACAGCATGTCCTGGTATGGCTTTGTGTATCAGTTGCTCATAACTTTGAGAAGCTTTAACAGTTTTGGCTGCACTTTTCCATTGCTGACGGAAAACTTGAGGTGGAAAACTGACAAATAGCAGCCAAGTGGTTGAGTCATTTCTGAAAGGGAAGCTAAGGGAAGAATATGTTGCTTTATTCCTTAAAAATATTCTTGGAAGTTGTCTCTGTTGCGTTGTAGTGAGGCCTAGAAACTGGGGAAAATGAGAGAAGGAATGGGAGGCAGCTGGATGACAGAGAGTGGGGAGTCATGGAAATGGTGCAAGAAGAGGGAGAGAATAAAGAGGGGAGCTGAGTCTGGAGAGAAAAATGATTATGAGCATGGTAGTGAGATGATTACAAGCGGGGACTTCAGTAGGCAAAAGGAGGACAGGTAGCCACAGGGATGTGGAAAAGACTTCACATGTCGAAGTCAAAGATGGAAGCTGCTCGGGAGAAACCCTGACAGAAAGGGAGATTGGGCAGGGTCATTGAAGACAAAACAGGAATGAAGTCACTTGTACACGTCTGAGCAAGAAATTGGGAGGATGGTTCACCTGGGAGTTGTTGGGAGAGCAGTGGCTTTGGAGGGAAGGCAAAGGAAGAGAGCTGAGAGTGGCTTAGCAAGGACAGTGGGACTGATATAAGAGGCTTGCTTGAGAAAGAGGAGCTGCTATTACAGAAAGCCTTATGCATGCATAGGACAGATAGGAAATGCTGGACACTGAGAACAAAATCCAAAAAGAGTGGGTGGGAGTTTTGCCTGTCAGAACACATTCTTCTTTCTGCTATCCCTGAATTACTTTTTCTATCAGCCACTAATGGTAGTCAACGTCACCTGAAAAAACAAATATCTTGCAACCTCTTCTGCTGGTTTACTGGCAGGAAGGCAGCTTATCTGGCTCAGGAACATGGGCCTGTGTTTTGGGTCCAGGAGTCTTGGCTCGTGGATGGTGGTAGATCTTGTGACAGGCACACAGGAGTTGTAGTGATTTAGTTCTGTTCTGTTCAGGCTTTGATTTGAGAAGAGTCTAGGAAATTGTACACAAAGACTGTAAAATCAAATGCCTCAAACTTACTAAGTAGTACCAAAGTCTGCTCTGAAATCAGACAGAATAATTTTCTAATGCGCTTTCTTTTCTTGTGCCTCCCTACTGAATTTATTCCATAATAGTCCCATGACATGATGGGGCTTTTGTATCCTCTCTTTGTTATCTGCACTAATTTATGACTGATGTGCCCAGGAGCTGATATTTCAGAGTACTCAGTGTTTAATACTGCTGATACTCAAAGTAAAGCATCCACATAAATCAACTACAAGCTGACTCTTTAGCTCTGCTTCAAATTACAACCCACAATCTCAAGCCTCATATGGGAAGATGAGGAACATGCAGTTGCTAAAAAATAGTGAAAAGTGTGATTTAAATGGCCTGGCTGGAGCTGCAGAAGAACTCTATGCCAAAAAGCCACATTCATATACTTTCATTGTGACACCTTCTATTTTCTTCAAGTTTACCTTTTATCACTTGCCAATTTTTGCAAAAAATGATATAGAGGGGAAAAAGGAGTGTCCAGAAAGCATAGCCTTCATCACTACATTGTCTGGATTTTGTCCCAGGGGAAAGTCATGTAGTAAACTGGGTAAGGCAGGGGCCCCAAAAAACTGTTATGTAATAATATATTTTAAGAACTTAACTCACTGTACACATAATCCTAAACTCAACATCATGTCATAAACTCAGGTGCTTTTGGAGACTGGCAGATACTTAGAAAAACAGGCTTAAAGTTTTGGCTTCAGAGCTTTGTGAAAAGCAGGCCACGCCCTATAATGTGTCCTTTACTGCTACTGCTACAGGAGGATTGGAATAAAAAATAATTACATCTGCTTTTATTTTGCAAGTGCATTTTAAAATGTAAATATACTCAGAAAAGTGTCTTTACCTGAGACCAGAGTTTTCTGTATTTCTAACTTTTATTCTTATGTTAAATGTGTTCAATTTACCTAGCCTAATGACTGCTGCCTCTGCTTCCAATCCAGCAAATTCAACCTGCACCATACAAAATTAAACAATAACATTATAGGACCATGCCAAGGTGGGTTTTATAAGAGTGGACAAGTGCTGGTACAGCAGGCATGTTTATGTATTTGCCCCCATATGCCTCTGGGAATCTGGATTGTCCACATGCTGTTGTTATCTGTGACTCTTTTGCCCTGATGTGCCCCGTGTGGCTGGGTTGGTGCATAAATAGGGATGGTAATTCTGCTGAGCACCTGAAGAAAGTGTACTTTTCCTTAGCACATTCCCAAGTCTCACTCCAGTGGGTAACTTACTCCTGCCTGTGGCAAGACAGCGATTGTTGGCTTTGTCCTGTAACTTGATGCAGTGGGAGGATGGGCCATCTCTCCCAGCCTATTCTTGTGGAGCTCAAGTCCAGCCTGGCCACTGTCAGGAGCTGTGAGTCCTGTGGTCAGAGTTGTGGCAGTTGGCCTGGAAGTGTAGACAGAAGACCAGAAATAAATTTTCTCCCCTCCAGCTGATTCATCTCTGCCATTCCACTGAATGAAACATTTTATGAATGTCAATTAAGCTATGAAATAACCCCTGAACACTCTGGAAGCAGACAAGTAGAGCAATCAGGTATGCATGCCTCAGTCACTGCATGCATAGAGTCACTTCAGTACCTGTAATTGTACTTTAGGAGGGGAACACCTGAGGGAAAGTCATTAAGAAATTACAGTTATGTAGATAAATGTCATGCTTTGTTTTTAAATATGCAATTCATTTAAAGCAAAGAGGTGCTGAATTGTTATATTAGAATGGCCAACACTGTCTGCTCAGGATAAGAGGGTACAGAACATTTTTTCAGTACTTAATTGGTAAAATTTTTGTATTTTTAAAGGAGGGGGGAGGGATTCAAATGTAAAAGGGAATTATTTTAAAGAGGCAGATCAGAAATGGGGAACTGAACCACAGGACTAAGAGGTCCCAGGAGAGGAGTAGGAGTGAGTGTGGAGTATAGAAACCTCAACAGGGAGAACAAGGGAAGAATGGATTTATGGATACGCTGTCTTTTTTTCCTGAGTGGTTTTTGTGGTTGATGTTTCTGAGCTACCTTCCTCAGACTCTCCATCAATGGTTGATAAACCTCCTGGGATTTGTAACCCTCATGTCGAAAATTACTGGTTTGCATAAAGAGGATAAGTGTTTAACATTAACAGCAGCATATTGCTTTTGTGTAGAGAAACCTAATCCAGGTATCAAAACAACATTTGGTCCTGAAGGAAAGACACTGGCCTTCACTTTTACCTCACCTGCTTGCATTTCAGAACAGTGTTTGGATACAGCTTTGAGATGCATGAAGCATATAGATTAAAGCATATTCCCAAGGCATAGCTTTTGATCATAGCAATGTGAAAACTTACAGCCAGAAATGCTTCAATAAAGCAATACCAAATGCAGAATTACCTGTTGTCTTCCAGTGAAGTCACTACTCTGGGAGAAATTTGATCTTTTGCCAAGAAGGTGCTGATTCTATAATTGTTTCCCAGTCATAGATCTTTTGGGTGCGAATTCACCCTATTGATGTATTTTTATGCCAGATGTCACATTACATTTGTGAAAGACAAACACCTGTATCCTTAACAAGGCTAGTTGCTGCTTCATTGCTCTTCCTGCTACTGATATCATCCTGCTGTTCCTGTGTCTTTCCATGGTTTAAGAAAGACTTTTCCCTTAAGAAAGACTGTGAACAATGATCAGACTTCAGAAAAGCAGGTAAACAAATAAGCAAGTAGTCAGTGGAGGACGATATATATTTCTTCAGCTATTATTTTAGTATCTTCTTCTTCATTGGCAGCTTTATTTTATTGTAATTTTATAAGCAGCTTGTAGGAATGAACAGAGACTTAGGATGTCCCACGAGCATTCTGCCTATGTGAAGAATGTTCACGATCAGTCAAATGGTTGAAAATAAAAGGAAACCTTGTACTGATCCTCATTAATATGTAATAAGATGGACTGTCTTGTTGTCTTGGAGATACAGAGCTCCCCTGTAATAGACAATATCTGCAATGAAGAGAAAATGATGTAGGAGTAGTGCTATGTTTGCCATAACCGAATCGCTCTGAGGCAGAGGTGCCTGTGCTTTCAGCCTGGGCAGTCACATGGCTTCTGATAACTGTGTGATAAAGAAAGGTGTGTCTCTTCCCCTGCTGGAGAAGTGGCCATGTATACATGTCACATTCTCAAAATCTACCTGCCCTGTCACCTAGCTGCCACATGTGCAGGTTCATGTGAAATGAGTCATGGCTGAAGGCTGCGTGTGTGTCCTGTTACGTGGCCACGCAGGTTTGCTCTGTGCTGTGACCACTGCACAGTGTGTCCTATGGCCGAGGTTGCACGTCTTGGAGGATGAGCCTTCATAGTCCCACCATGCACCTTTCTCGTGACATGATGGGACCTGCCTTTAGGCTACAGGCAAGGTGAAGGCACGCAGTGGAAAGTCTGTGACACTTTTAGAAGAAATGGTTGGTTCAGGCTGCCCAAGTGATCACTTGATTTGTGGCTTGCTGCCTCTCTGTGCTTCAGGGACACTGTGTGAGATGGTGCTAAGACTGGGCTGTGGCCTGGATGAACTGCTCGGCGTGCTGTATTCAGCTCATGAGCTCACCACCCCTGCACTAAAACCACTCTGATTCACTAGCTAGAATTTCATCCATTAATGTGATTAAAAAGTAAAAAGAAATGAAGCAAGGTTAATGAGACTTTCTTAATAATCTCCATATTATAAACCAGAAATATAGAAATAATTTCATTTTAGAATAAGCAGACTTTATTTAATTGAAGTTTCAAAGGTGACTGTGTTTTGAAAACTTAACAAGCTGGTTTTAACTGAACACCAAATTCCAAAGCAAAGGTCATGACTTGTTATCAAACACATAGTCTCAACATTTTTTCTCATGTTAGGAGTGCAAACAGATGTTTTGAAGGAGTAACACATTCAAGTTGTTTTGTAAACAAGAAAATGGAAAGAGAATGCCTGTCTGTTTGTGCCTTGTGTCTTCTGAGGAAGGAAGGCAGGCCAGCAAAAGGACACGTTCAGATTTTCCTGAAAGGGGGACCAACCGTGAGCAGGAAAACCAAACTGTATCTATTACTTGCTTAGTCCCCTTGTCTCCTTCTTTTACCCTGGATTCTGCTTGGATACATAAGAAGCCTGCTTTTTACTGCTCTAAATCCCAAATGTCACTTTGTTGTTATGCAAAAAAGCTACAAGTATATTGAAACATGAAAAGCATGCAGAGTTTGTGCTGATGTGAGGTGCTGGACTCTCCTGATTTGATCTGAATCGTGTTGGAAAATGTATCAGAAACTGGGAAAGACATAGTTATTTAGTACACTTCAGCATGAAACCCTATCTGCAGACAGATTCACCTGAGAAACTGAATAACACCCAGAGTCAGACACTGGCTAGGAACTAGCACAGTGCTTGATTACTTGGAAGTTCTGGCAAAGCTTCAGACTGTTATCCCTTCCCCCAAACTGTGGGTCCATTCAGAGGCTGAGAATGGCTGAGCTCTGGGACTCTGTCTATTGTAACAGTAACTATAATAAGGATAAAGTGCTTGAAATCATGGAACTGCCTGCTTAAATGTGATTAGGCCTAGGAATGATTGGATGGGTTTACGTGAAATAAAAATATCAAGAAACTTTGTAAACAAGTCAGTTCCTTTTTTATTTTATTGCAAAGCATACCTCTCTGGACTTCAAATTCTGCTTTGATGGAAAGGCCAAAAGGCCAGGCATTTTCTTAGGCCGCCCATTATTAGTTACTGGAATGGGAAGCCTTGGGGTGGGGATCTGCTGGCATGCTGATTTTCAGTCTCCTGCTCCTGGCTGCATGACGCTGCTTCTTCCCTTATCTGACTTAGCTGCCTGTATGCTGATTCAGCTCACTGAAGCAGCGGAGAAAAATCTGCTTTTCTATTATATTTTTAGATTAGTTTTCTGCCTCTTCAGTAAGACAAATTAGTTCGTTGAAAAGCAGAACAAGGCAAGAAAAAAGACCAGATGACTGAAAATTGTATGAGACAGTTTGGATGCCCCTCCTCTGGTTGCTGTAAGATGTTAGATATACTCAGTTTGCCTTGTCTTGGGAATTGCCCTGTAGGTATGATCTGTATGTTGATGTGGAAAAGGTGTTTTTCACCGGTTCTTCTGAAAACAGCCACATGCCTAACTGCACATGTGACTTTTCCTTCAGACCTCTCTTTCTGTGAGGACTGTCCAGGTTAGCACAAATCCTTAGAGCACCATGTGTATGGATGCAAAAGGGGATATGAGTTAAACAGGATTATTTTGACAAACGTGAACACAGAGCATGTACATCTAAGCAGGCAGGAAGGAATGGGATCCTCAGATGGGAAATAGAGAGTTGAAGGTAGGAACCTTTTAATAGAAGCATTAACTTTGTTCTGAGCCCAAACTTTTGTAGACACAGAGGTGATGTAATATTCCCAGGAGCTGGAAATTACTTCACCTTAAACACTCCTTTGAGTTTAAATCACAGAGAAAATGACTTCAGGTGAAATACATTTTGAAAACATTAGTGGGAGGATTTTGATTTTTATCATGACTTTTATTTAAAATCCATAAATATAAAGCTTATTTCTGGCATTCCAGAAAATCAGTTGGGTTCCATAATGTCACAGAATTGATGTAGAAGATTGCTTCTGGTTATCTGCTCAGTGGAAGCACTAGCATTAGAGATTAAAAATCACGTTCTTCTTTGCTAGAAGGTCCTTTTTAAGAGCTTGATAGGTATTGCTATGAGATGGCTTCAGGAAACTGCTGTTATAAAAAGCAAGGAATCCTTGTATCAGCTGAATCTGGGAATGGAGGGCTACAGGGTAGGTGCTCAATGCTCTCCCTTGCTGAGAAACAAGTACAAGAAGTACTGTAAAAACAGAGCAATCTGTTGCAGTGTGCCCTGACAGGCAGGCTGTGTCTTGTTGTGTGTCTTACTCCCTAACTCTACAGGATGATGCCTGTCAATGGCTAACACTGACATTAAGTGGCAGAGAAACCTGATAATTTGTCTGAACTTTCACAGAAGATGGGATAATAAGTGATTTATTTGTATCTCTGCTCATTTAAAGTAGCATGCAAGTATGGCAAAGAGCTAGCAAGTTGAACTTTATCAATAATAACCTCTCCTCTAGCACAGATAGTTCTTCAACTTTTTCTGTAGAAGTGGGATACCCTACAGCCAATTACTACAATGAGGGCTGAGGTGACAGCCCTGAGCTGTGGAGTTATTTAGAGGAAAGCAGTGGAACTGGCTGTAGCACTGACAAATTATTTTCCACCCTCTGGGAAATATCACTGACTTCCCCTCTGTGTCTTTGGGCCAGGAAGAAATACCCAGAACAATGGGATTAGAAACAGATGGATCTACTGTTACATTAGGAGTTGGAAATCCTGCATTTTTTCAGCATTTTAGGAAGAGAAATCAAAACATTTTTCAAGTTCTTTGCACATTCAATGTTGCACTGCTATGTACAGTTGATACACATAAGCCTTTCCTAAATACTATAGACATTAACAACATCTCTCCAGTAACTGAAAGAGGATACAACTTTATCAAGAATGTCAAGCATTTGTAGAAGCAGATAGTTTGAAAACACACTAGCTTCACCTCGCCAGGTGGCTAAGTTTGCTTGGTTGTGTTGACAGGGGAGTAAAGCAACATGATGCAGTATGTAATTTTTTCCAGTTACCAGATGGGACTGGTTGGTACTGGCTGAGCAGACTAGGCTGTTCCTGCACCTTTCCTCTCACCAGCTTTTGCCTTCATTCATCCTATCTTCCTTTCTTTACAAATAGCAGAAATGGCTCCCTTATACACTCCTTTCTACCTCTAACTCTGCTCTGAAATACTATGATCTTGCAATGACTACAAAGCATTGTAGCTCAAGCATTACTGTCTGTCAATAAAATCAGAAAAGTAGAGAAGCAGGAGCATAACAGCAGGAGAGGACATGCAGATGAGTCTTAGAAAAGCTGTCCCCCAGGAAGTGGAACAGGAGGTGTAACTCTGAGAGCTCGAAGGGAAAGAGGAGCACGGCAATCTGACGTAGGAGGCACTGCTACTTGCAATGGAGTTGCTGACAGTGGAAACAGCCTCTATGCTTAGGTAGTGTCAGGGAGAAAAAGGTGTCAGGGAACAGGTAAACAGGCAAGGAAGTTGTGGCCACTTTCTTGTCTGTACCTTACTTACCTCTTTTGGCCTGACTGTTATGTATGCAGAAGTCTGCACGACTTCTTTTATTGGAGTTGTCCAGGAGAGCAGTGAAGGGGCTGTGCCATTATCCACAATGCCCTGTGTCACATTCAGAATAGGCAGTTCAGTTCCTTTTGGGGGGCCAAAACTTTTTTGCCATCCTGTATATCAACTGGGCCCTTGTTCATCCTCTGTCTTTGCATAGTTCTTGAATGCAAATAACAATGTAGGACACTGCTGCTGAGGCTGTGGGCTCAGGGAGAGGTCAGGTGGGGAGATGAACTGAAACAGCAGTGACTACCAGATCAAAATAATCTCGGGAAGAATGGAGCAGCAAGTGTCAGTCAAGCTGATGGTGGAAGGATCCACCCATCATGGAGGAGAAAGAGATGAAGGATAGAAAAATTGTGAGTGCTCATGCAAGGCAGTGGCTGACATCCAAATGTTTTCTGGGTCATTGTCATCCTGGCTGTCAGCAGGGAACGAGGTATTAATATTGAGGTATTAATATCTTTTCAGCTTCTGGTAATCTCATATCTTCTCTGTATTAATAGGGTTTGTGTGCATGATGTAGAAGAATGCTTAACAGCCAGGATCTTCCTTCATCTGCCCTAGATATTTACAGATAAAAGGTGATGATCTTTTTATGATGTGCCATTCTTCCTCAGCATATTGCTCACCGATGCTACTGAACTGGGTCTTCTGCAGTAATGATTGGATTTGGCTTGATTCCTGTTTCTAGCCTTTTTTTTTTTTTAATTATTCTTTGATTGGTTTTCAAAACAGTTTCAGAAGGTTCCTGCAGATCTACCCTTGGACTGTCTGGGCACTCTGAATGCAGTGAGCTAAGGCTCACTGATAGTGGTGAGAATCAAACCCATTGATTTCTCTTGGGAGAAAGACAAAGCCAAGTAATATATATGTGAGGGGAGAGTGGTAATGAGGGGGAAGTTTAAGTGGTATGTGCTGACTTTGAATTGTAGGAAACATCTTGCTTAGGTGGCGTAAGCATCTGATGAAGTCTGTGCTTCCAAATGCTGTAACTACCTATGCATATCAACCCAGTGTAATCTTTTGTGGGGTTAATAGCAGTAAATGTTCAACTTAGATTTTCCAGATTGTCTGGAGGTTAAATTTCTTTAAATCCCTTTGGGTGGAGGTGAAGCAAGTGCATAGCTTGGGCTGTGTGCTGTGATCTGGAACAGGATCTTGCTGGAATACACTAGCATGGGTGGCCTTCAGGAAGGAAGGCAGATGTTTATTGATATGAGGGGAGTGCAAGGGGTAATAGAGGGAAGTTTAAAAATTAACAGAAAAAACCCTCAGCTTTATCACTCCAAATAAGACCTTTCAGCTGTGACTATCAGTAAGAAAATCAAGAGCAGACCTGCTGCAAACCATGTCAAAAACATGCAAAGAGTAGTGATACTAGAGCATCCTAAAGTCTAAGCAAAACAAGTTTGCATGCCCAAAACTGCAGTACACTTGTACCACTAATATGCATAAGGTGAATGTAGCCTAGCAGTTGTGCAACCCACCAGTGATGGTGAGTGCTTGGGGGCACCTCTCAGGCGGGCATGGGGTAGGCCCCAGCAGCACTGTGTCCTTGGCAGTGAGGTGCCAGTTGGATACAGAACATCAGATCTTTATTAAGTGCTGGCAGAAGCTGAAGGAGTGGAGACAGGAAGCTGACGAGCGCAAATCAGCACTAGGGAAGTTTTGCTAAATGGAGGGTAAGTTTAATATGTAAGAAACCAGAATACAGGCCCTGGGTAAGCTGGGCAGGACAGGACGGGCTGTATAGAGCCCAACAAGCTCACTTGCTGACAGGGACTCCCTCAGAACCCTCCCTCCTCACACCCCTTTTCTGTTGCATCTGGTATTTCCATTTCACCCAGTACTGCCAGGTTTCTCCTGCTCCATGACTCTGTGCAGGTTGCCAGTGGGAGCATTATCTGTTGTGCTGGAGTTGCAGAGGTAAAAGTCCATGGATATGCATCTCCAAGTCAGGGCTTCTGTGTGTTTCTTATTTTCCATGCACCCCATCCCATTTGCCAGTCTCCCGTGCCACAGGCCACCTTTTCCCCCCACTGCTGTCAATCTCCTGCATTCCCTCTCCTACAGCCGGTGGCTTTGGGAGCTCCTCCAGCCCCTTTGGCTTCTCCAGCAGTGATGCTGTACATCTCTCCCACTGTAACCTCCCTAAGTATTCTCTCTTTCTTTTCTCCCAACCTGCAGTGTAACTTGTCTCTTCAAGGATGGGCAAGATTTGCAAAGCTGATATAGCCATACAGGGTGAGAGGGATAGGGGATATTACTGGCTCCCTTGAAGAATCCTGGAAGTTTATGGTGATGTGGAAGGGGTTGAAAAAAACAAACTTAGGTCAGTGGAGGTAGCCTCTGTTTCCTTGTTTCCTTTTCAAGTTTTCAGGCAGTAAGATTGAAATCTTCCTCTTAAAATGTGAGGATGGATCAGAAGTGATGTTGCAGGTTCACATGCAGACAGGAAGACAATTACTGTTGAGCAGAGGACTAGGTCATGCTTTCCTTGCCTAAGATGCTTTGAATTTTTTTTATGTAGCTGACAGATGCTCTTTACTTGCACTCAGCTCTTAAAACTGGCTACTTTCCATCTCGCACAGAGCTATTATTAGCAGAAGCTTGGGAGCAGAGCAAATTTGATACACCATGAAAAATTGTGCAAATCCCTGTTTTTCTGTGTAGGAAAGCTGAGGCACAGAGAGGCTTAGTGCTAAAGGTTAAGCAGTGAATCGTGTACCAGAACTAAAATTAACCATGAATTTCTCATTTCAGGTTTTCTGCTTGCCTTATAGCTCATGCAGCTGTTTTCCAGTGCTGGTAACTCCAGTGAGGTGGTTTTGGCTGTTTAAATCTAAGGTGTATGTGTTTTCTGTCATTGCCTCAACTGGTCATATTTACCAAAGCTGAGTTACTTGGACTACTCACACAACCCGCACAGATTGATGTATGATTGGTGTGGTTGCCAATCTTATAGGAATTATGTCCTTATGCACAGGATTTAACAGGATGCTTCTTAGTAATTTGCAGGCTACAGCTTTTTTTTCAATATATGGTAAGCCTCTCGAATAAAAATATCTTCTACAGCTGAGTGTATTACAAGGAATCCATGTTCTTAGCAGAAAAGAGACACTATCCAAAACAATTATATTGGAAGCTAGGAGAAATAAGACTTAGAGAATTATATTTAAAATAATTTATCGTGTAAATCAAACCTACTGGAAATGCATGTGCAGCATGTAGGCTGTATCCCTAGATAGAAAATGTATTTCAGTCAGCTGAAATGTTAACAAATGTAATCATTGTGATGAAGTTTCTTGTGCACTGTTTGTCCTTAATTTCAAATAGTTTAATCCAGATTTTTATTTCTGGAATGGAACTTTCGTATAGTGCCTGTGCTACTGTTTGAAATCAAGTCCTGAAATTGTAATGTAATCTTGATAATATCTATCAGCTTCAGATTACATTATCTGGGGGTTAGTAACTTTTACGTAAGTGTCCTGTACTTGATTTTGCTGAAGTTTCAGGACAATATTTAGGCACATGTGTAAACACTCTAAAATTCTGTTTACACATCACAGTCAATATGGTGTTATATGCAGTTTTTTGGAATGTGTGCTGGTTTCTTTATGAGGCATTTTGTGCTATGCATAAACCCTGTGTGTCTAGTAAGAGACAGCATCTAAGAAAATAAATTTATCTTCCTTAATACAATGAGAATAGTATCTGGTAGATGTTAGAGAAGCTCTCTTCTAGTTCACAGAAATTAGATATAAGAAAGAAGAGTTAGCTATTTCTCACAAAAAAGGTTTGTCCAGTAAAATTTTCTAGTACTTTAGGACAGAATTCAAGTGGTTGGTAATATTGTGTATTTAGCAGAAGCTTCTTGTGGATTAATTTCTTCTGAAAATTCACAGTTTTCTCATTACTGTAAGTAACTATGTAATTCCCATGTACAATACATGGAATCTCAGAGCTATCTCCCGGGGACTAAATCAGTTTTCAGTTCTTCAGGTATATAATGGTAGTGTGATGTCTGAATTATGAGACCACCATAGTGTCCTTCAGAAAGTCAGCTTGGGTGTCAACTCATTTTGTAATTTAGATTGTAGAAAATAATTATTTTACAGAATGGAAAATTCAGATGTTGAAATTTCATTGACTTTCAGAAAAAAGTTGTGAACATAACTTCCCTTTGTGCTTTTTTACAAACCTGGGTGTGGAGTTCATGTACTTTTGCTTTCTTTCCCCCTTGCTCATATGATCTCTTTCTGGTGTTAATCAGAACAATTGTTCTCACATGGGCTGGTCCTGGAGGGTGGTGAGTTGTTAATGGAATGGTGCATGCCATCTGCTCTAAACCATATACAGTGTTCTAGGGTAACCAGGGATAAGTCCTCTGAAGCTGCTTTCCTGTTATCCTTTCTGTTTTATGAAATGGGCAGCCTCCTAAGCCTGTCTAAATAAACAGAATTGAAAAAGAAAAATGCTTGTTTTGATGTCTGGGTGTTGGAGATGTATGTACTAGTGCTTGTTTTTCTTTTCCTAGGTGTGATGAAACGGTACTTTGTAGCCTCCTTATTTTTCTTGGCTGTGCTCCTTAGTTTCTCTTATGTGGATGCAAAATAATAAAAAAGGACTTGAGCCACATCATGTCTGGGAACTTTTAATTTAAAACATATCCCATTGCACAGATTGCACCACACAGTTGAAAAAGAAGAATTACAACTAGTTCAGTTGTTGTGATATAAGGTTTATAGGAAACAGTCTTACACTGAGTTTTCCTTGACATCTTGTGTACCTTTGTCTTCCTTTTCTTTCAGGCATTGTTTTCACTCCAGTTGCTTTTGTTGAACCGATATTCAGTTCAACATAGAAAGGGTTTGATCAGCACACTTGGCGAACAGGCAAACAGCTGCTGAAGGGACTGGGACTTCCTGGGTCAGCTTCATTGTTGGATCTGAGATGCTGTAGGATTGGGATTGGTGTTGGAGTACCTGTATTTGTGTGGTTATGTCACGCTTTCTTATCCTTGTGGTATTTTCAGTGTCATTCTCTGTATTTCTTAAGTGTCACTGTCAGCTTTATCAAGTGCTCATGGCTTCCCATTCGTGTCCATGCAGGGCTTCTTCCATTGTGCTGTTAGATCTGTTTAAATGTTTGCACATTTAAGAAGACTCAGAATGGATCGACCTGAAAATAAGCATTTATTTTTCTAGGTTTCTTTACAGAGGGATCAGCTCTCTGATCAAATTCATTGCTTGGTTGCTCAAACAGCTTGGCTGGCAGAACAGAGAGGGATCTAGGATGGAGAAGTTGTTCACACCATGTGAAACAGTGCTGTTGCCGGACAGGAAACCCATCTCTTACCCCTCCGCCCTGAACTGCTTGTTTTATACACTCTGCATGTGAGGGACTGAAGACATATCTTGCTGTCCTTTTACCTAGAGCATTCAGTCTTGCTTGATGTTGACTAAAGGAAAAAGAATCCTGGTTTATGTTTTTAAGAATTATGTTGTTTCACTTGCTCCCCTGAAGAACCTTGGGAACTTTTTCACAGTCCCTTAAATGCAAGGTGAAGTGATGTCCAAGCAATTCAAGCTTCCTTCATTTGCTATTAGCAGTGAAATCCAGCTACAGGTATAAAGCAGCAGAGGAGCTGCTGGATAATATTGATGAATCTGCTTGGATGGAGGTTCCGAATGTTGTGGCAAGTGATAACATGCTAAATGGCCATGTTCTCCATTATTCCTTGGTTTCTCTTGTCCTGCTATTTTTTTTTCACATTCGGCGGAACTGAAGACCTAATAGCCTTTTGACACCGAAGCACATTTAAAGCTTGCTTTCTCTCTGTTCCATAATCATAATTGGAACTGAAGAAGGGGGTAGGTAAAGGGAATCATCCAACATCAGAATTACATTTAATCATTCTGATCTGTGGATAAAAGTTTAAAGATGTGATCAGAGTTTTTAAATTACAGAAAGGGAAAAGAATAGAAGATGCATTTTACTTGCTTACAATAAATGGAATAGGAAGATTGTCTGAAATTTTATTCCATTCATTGGTCATCAGATAAGGTAGGAGTATTTGAGTTGATTTAAATAACATTTTTCCTTTTTTTTTTTCTCAAGTGAACGTTTCTGAAACTAATATATCCAACTGCACAAATTTTATGTACAAATTTCTTTTCCCATGTCAGCCTGATCTCTGTGGAAAATGTAGACTTAAGATGTGACAAGTAAAACTATCATCCTTGAAGTACAGTTTCTTCCAGGGGTAAGATATGAGTCATGGTTGGACTTGATGATCTCAGAGGTCTTTTTCAACCTTAATGATTATATGGTACCAGAAAAACATTATTTTTCATATATCGTACTTGACGTACAAAACCTCCTGGATTTATTTTACTTGAACATTTTTAGACACCTTTATGTTTGACTAAGAAAAAATATCTGTGTAGGTAACCCTGCTGTATGCCTATTTTTAGTCCATTAAATGAGGCATTCATATGTAATTTTTAAACAGCTGATCTTTAGTGACTTCACAAGGACATGTACTTAACACTAGATACCTTTGCAGTTGCATCCGCTACATCTGTTCACACTGTTATTGCACAAATGTGGGTCTCGTATTCTTGGAAAGTTTGGCATTTGCACTGTGAGGATCCCATGTTCTGAATTTCTCAATATAATGCACTTGCTTCTCAGAAATAAACTGAGAACCTGAAAAGGGAGCAAAGCATTTCATGCACAAGGTGGCAGATGTAATTTTGCTCATATTAACCGTGAAATGACACGTTATGTTTGTAATTTATTTTTTAAGGAATAAATAGAATTCAGTTTTTTGTTCCCTTTTAAAATACCAGAACTAATATGGATCTATCTAGAAGCCTGAGTAAACATGCAGTTTTAAGAAAAATAGTGTCTGCCTGAAGTTATCCACACTGTAAGAATGAATTTGAAGCAGTTCTGGCTTTCTTTATATCCTGGCAATGGATTACTTCATGTTCAGTTTGTGGTTTCCTATATTCCCAGCTTTTGTTTTTCAGAATTTTTGCCCACTATGTATTTGTGCAATTAGTTCTCCCTGAGTGTAGTACTTTGAACTTGCTATTTCTGAATTGCATCTCATGTTTTTTCAACGCCGTTTTGAAGTCTGTTTATTGCCACTGTGGTGCTTGCAACACTTCTCAGCTTGTTTTCATTTGAAAGATGTTTTTGCTACATTAGCAGCCGAGAGAGTAATGGAAACAGAATAAAATCCATGCACCTGTCTAACAGGAACTCTATGTAAGTACTCTTAGTGTATGAAATTACTTGGAGGAACCTAGTAAAAATTACTCTTTGAATAGTTTTCCAACTTGTTTTGTGGTCAGCATACAATATCTATACCTTGACAATAGTCACATGTTTGATTATGAGCATGTTGTGTGAGACAGTATCAAAAAGCCTTATTAAAGCAATAGCTGTGTCATCCTCTAAGGTATCACCTACAGCCACAAGCAATTTTACCTTCTAACTATCTTAAGAAAGAAATATTTCCTATGTGCTTGTTTTTCAGTTCAGCAGGCTGTCTATTGAAAATAGAAGTGTTGACACAAGCAGGTTTAGCTAGAATGAAAAAAATATAAGGATTTCTTCAAAGACATACTTTTGTTTTATTAAAAAAATTGGGAACCAGTCAAATAACTGGGTAAATAAAATTCTTCTGCACAACCTAGCCTGCCTTCAAAGCTGGTGGTGCTTTAAAATCCAGGTATCTCCTGCAATTAGATACTTTGAACTTTGAGGTTTCTGAGAAGAGAATACTTTTTTTTTCCTAAGAAATTGAAAGGAAGTTAGAGCTTTAATGAGTGTGTCTGGATTACAGGATGTAACAAGAAAAGACTAAGTAACCATAAATGGCCTGCTTCAGAGGCATCTTGGAAGATCTTTGAATAAAGATGTAGTTTTTTATTTCTCCTGCTTTGTGTTTTTTTCTTTAATTTCAGTTTGTAGAAGTAGTAGATAGTCAGTATGTCTGATGTCAGGTAGCTATGTGAGGAATAACTAACTTAAATACCAAACCTGTTAATTGAACTCTATATAATCTACGATGCAGATTAAGCCATGAAATGTCAGTCTCAACACATTTTCCTCAGTAACAGGAGATGTATCTACTATCTCTCTCAAGTGAGTATGTTGATCTCTCTTTTAGCTTAGTGGCAGCAGTAAATGTCATTGTGAAAAACTGCCCCTTGTAAACAGTCTCTTCATGATGCCAAGCTGTTTCAGTTCCTACCTTAGCACAAGTACTCTGACTTTGCCTCCTCATTTCCTTTTATTTATTTTCTTTTTTAACACCTCTACGGTGTCGTGGTGATAGGTTCACAGTTAGCTCTTTGTGACTTTATTTTTCATGAGTTAAAAGACATTTTGAACATTTTCATCTGCTGTACATTTAGATCATTAGATCCTCGTATCTCTTTCTCTTCCACTGAAAATCCTTTGCCAGAAGACCTTGATTTGATACTACAGCAGTGCAGGATCATGGGGTTGCTCTTACAAAACCCAGCAAGATCTGTTTCACGGAACAGTTTTGATTTCTGCAAAGCTTGTTTGACAGTAAAATTAGAGGTCGCTTAAGGCTGTTGCTGTATTGGTGCAGCACAGTGATAGATCAGTTGCAACATTCCTTGGACTAAGACTAATTTTTAGAACTACAGTTAACTTGAATACAATAAAAATGATCAAAAGTCTCAGAAGCAGAGTCTGTGATGAAAGACGATGAGAGAAGATTTATTTAGCTTGGAGAAGAAAAGACTAAGGGGAAATGTGATAGTCTTCAAATATGTGGAAGGTCACTTCAAAGAGGGAGAGGGATGAGCCTTTGCTTGTGTCATTCTTCCTGGCTTTTGAACACAGTCTACCTAGGTCACCAAATCTAAGATTTATATTATTTCTAATGGTGCTATGAAGTTATTTGTACTATGTCGGTCCCTGAGCTAGTGGAACAATTGGAGGGGTTTTGCCAGCTAAAGCTGAGATCTCATCCACAAGCTGTTGCCTTCTAGAGTGTGTTGATGTAGGAAAATACTGTGGCTGTGCCCATAAGGTGTAGGTTCACATGCAAGTTCCCAGCTTGTCCAGCTTTTGCTAGAACTCATTTCATGGCTTTCTGCTGGAGAGATTGCAAAACTGCCTAAATTTTGCACAGCTGATCAGTAGTAATCTTCTTTATTCCTAAAATAAAGAATGAGATAGCAGAGGGGGACTAATAACCCCTGCAAGAGCAGGGTGAGGAAAATCTTCCTGTTGGGAGCTATCCTCTGATACTTACTTTTCCTCAGGTTCTAGGAGGTAGAGGCATATATCTCTATTTTAGCCTGCTGGCCCTCATTCAGTGATCTAGCAGTTTTTATTCTGGTTAAAAATTCTGACACAGTAGGTAAATTATGGAACCTGTAGGACTTACACCCTGGCTCTCTGTTTACTGCTGTTTCTCCTTATGAACCCTGAGGAGTCTCAGAGTTAGCAGCCGAATAGCTAGTATGTTCAAAGTTAGCAGGGTTGCTTTTTTTTGGTTTGGTTTTTGGAATTTTTTTTTGTTGTTGTGTTTGGGTTTTTTTAAAATCAGGTATTTTTAAAGGGATACTCTGAATGTTCTGAGAGAGCTTGAGCAATATTTGTTTTTCCTCCCAGCATCCTTTTCCAAAGTATCTGCACTCTGAAATATGCAATCACCATCATGTTGCCCATGTATTTAACCCAGTCGGGCTTCTGACTGATTAGTCATTTGGTAGATGTCCAGCAGTATGCCAGAGTTTCAGATCTACAGGGTTTAGGACAGGGGAAGCCTTCCCTTATTAGGTATATTTACAGAATGAAGCAGTCAGCCTGTCTTAAAAGCCCAAATAATTTCCATGCTGTGGAAAAGTTGCAATTCTGTATGTATATTGTAGGCTATTTTTGGTGTTCAGACATCTGCCATAGATTCAGGTACGGTTTCCCAGCAAGCTTAAGACCACACTGCAGCTGGAAATAATGGTTCTGCCTGCAAATATATTGATGAGTTTTCATGTGGGTCATCCAGTTGTTCTGAGTTAGCCCCTGGCTGGATGAGTGCTACAGGTGACAAGAAGGCAGGAGCGGTCAGGGAGGGAGGAGCTGATGGCACCTGTGGAGGATACAGTGTGCAGCTTGTCACAGTGGCTGAGTGTGAAGCCTCAGGTTCAGGACCAGACTTAGGTCAGACAGCAGGAACTTTGCCACTACTACATGTTTTGTCCAGTTTCTGTATTGCACTGGCTGTGCTGTTGGTCCCATTTACCCAACACCTTGTGAATAGTTTCTTTCATAAGATTATGGGAACTTGTCTCCCTCATATTTTTCAAATTACCATTACGTAGGATTGATGAGTGAATGCCTTTACTGTCTTTATTCTCTTTGCTTTTGGATTGACTTCTCTGTCAGCCTTGAAGAATTACGTTGTTTTCCAGCAGTGCATTCTCTTTGCCCTTTCTAATTCTCATATACTCTGACATGCCAGGTTGATTGAAGAGATCTCAAGTTGTCTTCTCTCTTAGCATATTAGGAAATTTTTTCCTCGCTTTTGCTTTAGCAGTTCTTATAGAAAAAGATTAGAGCATTAAATGAAAGGCAAGAGTGGTGGATCATCTTCTCTAGCTTCATGCAAACTGTGTCCACTCATGGGCATTTTAAAAACTGGCTTGAGCTGGATTTTCTGATTGTCTCTGCTGATGGGAATCATGTTAATTACAAGTGACTCTGAGCAATAAGGTCCCACAGGTATCTATTGTCAGACTGGTTAATTGCATTCAGAAATCACCCAAAGTAACTGGAAGTAACTGGAGGGAACATGAGAGGCGATTTATTTATTTGCGAGTTACTACTTCAGTCATTTTCTTATTGTGTATAGAGTTACAACAAACAAGTGGCTGCCTGTGCACAGCTAAAGAGGACAGCTTTAGGGCCCACAGCACTGTAACTCCATGAACACATATATGAGCTAAGCCAGTCTTGGACAGAGTGAGTCCTGTGTCCCTCTCCTCAGGCATTGGCTCATGCCCTCAAGTGTGTACACGTGGGGTGAAATAGGTGGAAGATGCATCCCTTGAGAACTGACTTGAGCAAAACAAAGGCAAAATCTATTTTTCATCTGGATAAGTTCCTCAGTCCTGTTTATTGTAAACCTGCAAAGAACATCAGTGTCTGCCAAAAAGGAAATGGAGACATGGGGTGGAAGAGAGGGTGGACCCATGAGATGAGGGACTACCTCTCTCAGAGGCAGAGCCAGCTGATCTTAAAACAAAGCATTTGTTGAATGATGAATTAAGGCAAGTGATGACAAGTCTGTTTAAGATGTCCTAAGCAACCTCTGGACACTAGCCCCATCTTTCAGGCAAGTTATTGTAATTCCTGTCTTTCAGCTGCTGTTTTTGCAGTTGTGAACTGACCCAGCTGAAAAAAAACAGTTTAGGTGGGCACTGGGGGTTCAGTCAGTTTGAAACCTGTTTTCCCTGGGACCTTCTAAATGCCTGCCCTCATGAAGAAAGGAACAGGACCAGACTGCTGGTGGTGGGAAGAAGGTGGGATTTGTTTAGGCTGGCATTGCCACTAGAGACAGGGATCAGCAAACTGAAGGAAATATGCAGTTGTTCATATGAGAAGGGCAGTTATTGTTGTTATAAACACTCTGTTATGGTTTTTTTAACAATTGGCTTAAAATTCTGTCTCTTGAAATGAAAAGATTTCTCTTTTTCCAGTGTGAAAGCCAAGCATTCATTCATGTCTGCTGAGTCTGTTTCATAACTCACATTTTCAGTCACTGGGTTTGTCTTTACTATTTTTAATTTCTTCTGTAGCTGCTGTGTTTCTTTTGACTGTCCCTACTTATTCATATGTGAGTCTATATTTTTCTATTTATTCTTTTTTTTTTCTACTTTGTTTCATTCACTGGAGCACATGATCTGTTCTATTTCATCCTTCTACTAGAATGACTGGATTCTCTTAAAGGGTGAAAAAAAACCCTACAAAAAACGAAACAGAAAAAACCTATGATTTGGGAAGTGAAGTTTATGCTCTAGTATTTGGCTCTTCACATGTGTGAAATTCTCATTGCTAGTAATGGACATACCATTAATACCATTCCATAATGAAAGAAGTAGATTGGAATAAAGATCAGATAAAAAAATAGTGCCCTAATTACTGTTCTCAGTCAGTACTTCTCTATAGCAGATAATGCAACTGGTATTATTTTTTCAGGAGGATGAACCACCTTTGCTTTCCATGAGCCACGGTGGTATTGATGTCACTGGAATGACGTGCCATATGGCCATTTGCCTTGCAGTGGTAGAAGAGGAATTAGGGCTGAGACTTCCTGGTCCCCAGACCTTGATTTAAACTTCTCCATCTTTAAGCATATTTCTAGTCTCTGTCTTGGAGTTATCTTGCTTACCTATTGAGGCAGCTGGTTAAAATGACAGAATGTGAATGCTGGGAGTAATGGGGAATGTTTACAGTCCAATGGTAATACAAGTTAGTGCCCTTATCAATGTACTTACACTTGTTAACCACAAAGTGATTTTTCTTCGAACATCCTCTGTGGGGGATTGTTTTTCACCTACTGCATAATTCTGGTCAGCTGAGCAGTTTCCTGTAACAGTGAAGAAGCCAAAATCAGCTTCCATTCCTCTGACACCATTCAACGTGGATCCATCACGTAACACACTCTTGCCTATCATAAGACCTATCCATGCAAAATAGATATCTGGTGTAACCATATACTGCTTTGAGCTGCACAGAGTTGGTGTCACATTCTGAAGTCATCATTATTTTCAGAAGGCTTTGCTTGTCCCATCTGCCTAACCTCTCAAAAATAGGCTTATATCAATAATGTTATGGTAGACATTTTATGTTGAAATAAATTCCTACTATATTGGCATTTTTGTTCATCAAATAAATGTCCACTATGATGAGAACTAGAACACAGTGCTCACTAAATTTAGAGAAGAGATTCTTAGTTTTCAATTATTCACCAAAATCTTCTTTGTTTCTGTCAGTATCAGCTAGTCTTTAAGTAGTAAATGAATTGCTGAGTAGATCTAAAGAAAAGCCTGTCGAGTGATTAGTATTTGAATTCAATATCATCATCAAGAGGAAGATTCCAGCAAAAATGAAAAAAGTCTTCCTTCATTTGTCAGTCTTTATAATTGAGACTGAAGCAGAGTTATAAATTACATTTGGAGCTATTCATGGTGGGTAAGTGTTTGTGACGCTATGGCATTATCCCTGCTATTGATGTTTTTTTCATGCTCAGTTACTCAGACTTCCTGTGCTGCTGATTTTAATTCCATAAGGAGGTACAATGGCGTAAGAAGTTGTCTGTGTTGGCACAATGAGAAATGTCTTATGAATGGATTATGACAAAGATGCACTTTTATAGCAACTAGAGAGGCTATGAAATTAACAAGTGATCACTTTGCTTTTCAATTAGTCTGCATCATGACAGGAATATTACTGCTCAGCTTTGCTGATAAGGGAAGGCTCAGGTACTGGCAGAGATTCTACCATCAGGTCCTATCTTCATTACCTGCTAATTCTGTATTTAACCTGGGTTTTCCTCTTCCACATGGGATGTAGTGTTGAATGTAAAGCAGCTGTCCGATCCACACATGAAAGCGCTGTCATGAGCTGCCTTGGTGGCTTTTTATCAGCTGTTAGTGCCAGGTGGAGTCACTGAATGCATGTACTCACACAAAGAAGTAATGAGTCTTTTAACACCTACCCACAAGCCTCTGGGCACTCATTCCCGTACACTATTTACCTGTGCTGTCTCACTGTTTGCATCATTGGCCTGAAAGGGGAGACATAAAACCTTGCCATCTAATATCCCAACCTGCCTACAATCTCCTAATTTTCATTCATCTTTACATTTTAAGCAGCAGAGCAGTGGGCCCTCAGAAATCCAAAAATCATTATAAAAATTGGTTGACTGCAGGAGCACATCAGGTGCCTGGTGTTAGTCTGAACTGAAGAGAGCAAAACCCACTCTTTAGTAATGAAGGAGGAACGTGGAACATCAAGCTGCTGCTGTTTGACCAGAGGATTGGGGATTCTGAAGATCGGTGTAGAAGAGAGATAAAGAGTCTGAGCAGGTAGCGGCTGGAAAGACAATGGTAAAAATTCCAGTGATGAAATGGAATTCTCTGTCTCCCCTGGGAGCATGGGGCAAAGGTAAAGCTGTCCATGTTGAACATGACATCTTCAAAGGCCAGTCCACTCAGGCAGCCAGCAAAAGAACAGAGAGAAAGACAGTAAGAGGTAACTGGCCTTACCCTGCCTTGGAAAAAAGCTCAACTTTGATATACGAGATGTATTTCATACAAAGGCTATGAGTAGCACAGAGTAGGACTCAATCTCTCAGGGCAAAAATATGGAGGCAGTTGTGTTTATTCCTGTTTCAAAGGACAGTTTGAAACATAAGGTGTTTGCCAGATTCTGCCCCTGGGATGTGGCATCCCTGGATGTATGGACAGACTGGGGAATGAGAGGCTGGAAAGCAGTGCTGCAGAAAGGGAGCTGGGGGTCCTGGTCGATGGCGAGTTGAACATGAGCCAGCAGTGCCCTGGCAGCCAGGAGGGCCAGGCGTGTCCTGGGGGACATCAGGCCCAGCATCGCCAGCCAGGCAGGGAGGGGATTGTCCTGCTCTGCTCTGCACTTGGGCAGCCTCACCTCGAGTGCTGGGGGCAGTTTTGGGTGCCACAGTATAAAATAGACATTAAACTATTAGAGAGAGTGTCCAAAGGAGGGCAACAAAGATGGTGAAGGGCCTTGAGGGGAATGTGTATGAGGAGCAGCTGAGGTCACTTGGTCTGTTCAGCCTGGAGAAGAGGAGACTGAGGGGAGACCTCATTGCAGTCTGCAACTTCCTTATGAGGGGAAGTGGAGGGACAAGTGCTGATCTCTCCACTCTCATGACCAGTGGCAGGACTTGAGGGTACAGCATAAAGCTGAGTCAGGGGAGATTTAGTTTGGATATTAGAAAAAGGCTCTTCACCCAGAGGGTGGCTAGACACTGGAAAAGGCTCCCCAGGGAAGTGGTCACAGCACCAACCTGAGTTCAAGAAGTGTTAGGACAACACTCTCAGGCACCTGGTGTGACTCTTGGGGATTTCCTGTGCAGAGGTGGGAGTTGGATGTCAGTGATCCTTGTAGGTCCCTTCCAGCTCAGGATATTTTATGAATGTATGATCTTAAAAGTTCACCTTCAGTGTTCTGTTTGGAAACTGCACCGTTGCTCATTTGCCACTGGTTGTCCCATTTTCTTCTTCCTTCATCCTGATCACATTGCTCAGACTGTTTGGTTAAGTTATGAATGGCAAAAAAGGCAAGTAGAATTTTATTGTTGGGTAGATTTTCCATGTGACCACAGTTACAGCTCTCAGTTGGTAGAGTGGCTCTGCTGGGATTGTATATGCTACTTCTCTCAGCTAATTTCTGGGGTCCCTATTTCCTTCATGCATTTCAAAATAGCTGGCATATGGAAAAATGAGGAAATCTAGCACTTCACAACAGGTGAATTAGTTTGACTTTTCAAAATAGGAAGCATTTATGTACAGGCTTAAAACATTGTGTCCACCTCTTGATCAAATCTAAATTTCCAGGTGCCTGCATGCTTCCCTACCTGTTCAAACCACTTGCCTATTTGCACAGCCTGCAGGTTCTCACATATCAGGCTATTGCCTAGCTGTCTTAGTTTCTTTCTGGAGAAGAACACCACAGAATTTTTCACTTGCTTGGACATCCAGTCAGTGGTTCTGCTGTAAGAAGAGCATCTCTTGTATCCCTCTGCAGTTTGCAGCCTCTCTCCTGTCACTTAGCTCCTTCAGTTCAAGGTAGAGAAAGATTTCAGTGGTATAAATGAAACCTCACATATTTTAAATAGCTTTTTTTTTTTCCTTCAATTTTAGTAGGTAAGGGTCAGGTATCACAGTACAGTAAAGCAGATCTAAAGGTCACCATCACAGGTAAAAGCCTGTTTCTTTCATTTCTCCCTCTCTTCCTCTCTTCCTACTCTTCCTCCTGTCATCAACTGCACAGTTCTCCCCTTTTCTTTTTTGGCAGCCCTCTTGCCCTTGGTAGGCCAGTTCATCTCACTAAACACACAAAACTCCTCATTCAACACAAGCAAGTAAATATTCTTCTGAGGATTTAGTGAGCCAGAGCAGCTCAAGCTGCCAAGCCACGCGAGAGATGGAACAGGAATGCATAGAAAGGAATGGTGGAGGAGGCAGCCCACTCCTTGTAGCAGCAAGATCTGGCTCTAAGCTCTGGCCAGCTGCAAAGTGAAACCTTACCTGAATGGAAGCTTGCAGAAGTCTGAGAAGGGCACAGCATAGCCACTGCTGCTATGTCTTCTACTAATTGACCTCCCCACCTCCTTTACTGCAGCAACTGTTTTGAATAATCAGAAGTTAATTTTAACTCCAAATTGCTTTCCTGAGGATAAGTCCCTCTAAGAATAATTCTCAACAGACAGAAGATTAATGGCAGAACGAGTAAACAACAGGAGCCGGTGGACCTCCAGAAGAACAAAGGTGGGACAAATGTGTCTTCTAATCCCCAGGAGTGGGTCCTTCTCTCCCAAATATAATAATATTTGCACATACTTTGACCAAATTAGGCAGCTACTTTTTTTAACCTCCAGGGTTTTCAGTGCACATGAAAGAAAAGGATGATATTTATTTTTGTAACATGCATATAAGTATTGTATCTACATACAAAGCAGCAGCTCCAGCGCCCCATGCCACAGCCCAAGCATATGACTTTGTCCTGCTTTCAACCACTCCAAGTGTATTAGAAAAATTGTATTCCTTACCATCTTTGCTCTGGCAGCTGTATGTATCCTGCTGGGGCTATGTACGGTACAGGCACGTGTGAAGCATGAGAGATGTATGTTAAAGTTTGGGAGTGTGACCATACAGTGGAAGGGTAGGCTACCACGTGTGGATAACTGATTAATTACCTCTGGCATTGAAAGAAAAGCTAAGACAAGGGTTTTTGCTTTGTGCCTCATGCACTGCGCAGCAGGTACATTATTTTACTGCCTGACAAGTGGTGCTGGGAGGATAAATAATTTGTGTAGCTCCTATACTGTGAACTTACTGACTCTTCACGGTGAGCTGCCAAAGGGATGAGCACAGGCAAAGTCAATCTTCCATACAGAGGTATCTCTTCCAGCCTGGAAGTGGGGGAAGTAGTGTGTGATTTGAAGGTGTTTGTACTGTAATATGTCCCTTCCACACTGCTGATATCTTTGGTGTTTCTGTGAGCAGACAGACTTCAACACATTCATGTATCAAAACAAAAAGTGCTCATTTAGGTTAAAATCAGCTGCATTTTATTGTCTTGTATAGCACTACTCTGCTTCCAGCCCGATGCCCTTGGAGGATATTGCTGTAGGCATATTTTAACTGCAGGCATCTCTCCTCCACTAGATTCTCAGCAGACGGGGATTAGGATGCAGTACTTGGCTGAAGCTGTCCTGCTGACAGATCACAGTGACCTTGCTGTGACTTCTGCTCTGATCTCACTGGCACTGTTGGAATTTGACACACTAGAACATGAGATACTGGCTCCATTATGCCACTAATTGGTATCCAGAGCATTGTGTTCCTGCCTCCTTCACCATCTGATGTAGGTGGCAGATAGTTCTAATTTATCTTTGCCATGTGATTTAGGAGGCTTAAGTCTCTATCATCAGCTAGTTGATGCCCTTATCCTTTCATGTGGCTGTTTTTGTCATATGCAGGTGTAGAGCTTGACACAGGCTTGTAGTGTAAGCGTGCTTGGTCTCCTTATCCTATTGCTGGGTCTTTTTCTGGAATTAAAGGATTTTTTTTTGCTTTTTGAGCATTGATAAAGCACAATAAATATTTTTCTCATACATCTCTAGAGTTGTATCTTAAAATATTTTCACTATTCTTCAAATGTTCACCAAGGTAATAGTTTATTTCTGCAAAATTATTTATTTTTGGACTACATAGATTGATTTTTTTTTTATCTAGCAATGTTGTGGAAGGTAAGACAGTAGGGAAATTCATAATCTTAATGAAAATACTTCAGAGTTTGCTTTGAATGGCAGTTTTTTGCCTTTATAATTACTTATTTTGTCCAAAAATCACAACACTGGACCAAAATATCAACAAACTGAAACAGAAAGCAGCTCCACGTGGCATGATGTCTATAGCACCTTTTTTCCTCATCGAAAAAAAGAAGACATTAGTTTTCCGAAGTCCAGTTTTGTCAGTCCTACAATTTGGAATTTCATGCTGTTAACTTAACCATTAAGGAAGTTTATGACCCTGAAGAATATGACTTGCAAATGCATTGGTATCAAGGGGGGACAAATAACAAATCTGGCCCAGAGGGAGCATGGCCAGTAGTTGTTAGCAGAAAACTACCTGACACAATAAACAGAAAAATAAGTTGTGGATTTAATTACTGCAGCTCTGCCAGATGAAAGTAAAAGTTCTTTATTTCTGTCACTGCTAAGGTACCAATGGTTAAATCTACCAGGAATTTGAGCATTGTCAAAGTGGCTTTTACCTTGCAGGATCCTGGCTCCCCAGGTGGCATTCACAGCCTACTCTTAGACCCTGTAACTCCATGGCAACCCATGGAAAAGCAGGTGATTCAGTAAGATAAAAAGCAGTCTGCAGCTACCTAAATATCGTACATGAAACGCTGAATTGCATGGCAGGTCTGAACCCCACTTCTTTTTCTTGGTTTATCCTAGGCTGTAGGAGTATGCCTAGGCTAAATGAGAATCTATCCTCTTTTTAGGTACTTAAGTGTACCCTTTAGTAATGGGGTAGATGACTGGTGTTGCACAAAAGTTAGAGCATGGATAGGCTGTGGATGACTGGGGACAACTCCCTGCTGGAGAGGCTCTTCCTCATCCTCAGTTCAAGGACTGGTCATACCTTTTACACTAGCCTGCCCACATGACACAGTCCTCCATCTGAAGAGTCCTATGTGGACCCAAGAATTTCCAAATCTCAGAAGCAGGGTAAGAACAAGTGATAGGAGAGCTTGCAGGACAGCAGAGCGCTTGTCAACACAGGTATGAATGCAAATCACATCCCTGAACTGGTTTATTCTAACTGTGCCAGGTTTGCCCTTTCTCTGAACAGGTAGTAGGTGGCAAAGTATAGAAGAGATCTTCTGATAATATTGACAAGGTGATTTAAAGACTCATGAACTATACTAATGAGGCTATTCCAGAATGGAGGTCAAGAAGGAATTTTCAAAGAATTTAATGCACAGGACACGTGAAAGGCCAAGCTCTCTCTTTTACACTTTTATCTCACTGATTATTTTTAAATGGCCTACAAAACCTGACAAGCAGATCTGAACAAACAGATAGCTTTTATTGGGAAACACTGAAGATTGATTTCCTGAATTTTATTGGCTCTCTTCTTGAGTACAGATGCATAAAACTGAAGGTTGATTTATTTCTTCAATAAAGATGTGGTAGAGGTCTGCTGGTAAAAATCTTCTCTTTTCCTTGACTATAGTAACATGACCTGCATTGGGGATAGAAAATCCCACATCAGAGGTTATCATCTGTTGAGTACAGCAGTTACAGTTCACAGTGCTTTTTTATAATGGTCATACAGCTGAATTGAAAGCTTTAGGCAACTACATTGAATGATGATAAACTACTGCCCAGTAAGGAAGAGTTATACATGCACTTTACCTATTTGTTTTTCCTAGATTTAGATGGTAGAAGAAGAATTTCCTAGATGAGATTGAAAGGCATGTCAGTCACTTTGCTGGTTTCCTAAAACAACTAGTTGCTTTATGAGTTTTTGTTATTGTTGCTTCTTGAAACAAACTTAGGGATTTTTATGGTCCACTTTTCACTTGTGTCCAAACTCCTCTGAAGTATCTGGTAATTTCTCATAGCAATTTCATTGGCATTTCCCATGTCGTTGTAGGTATTTGTAACATAGAAGAGAAAGAGGTTTTGTTTGTTTGTTTGTTTTACAAAGGAAGAGTCTTAGTCAAAAGACAGTAGTCAAAATCATTATAAATTGAAGATTCTTTACCAGAGAGTTGTACACAGCAGTGTGCAGTGGTTTATCAGGGTGCCACATTCAAACCTATCAGCACAAGATGGCCTGATTTATTTTCTTAGATGTTGGTTAGACTTCTTTTCAAGAGGTTAGACTTCTCAAGTTGATTAGACAATCAAGAGATTGGGACCTCAGGCTGTGGTTCCACAGTATGAGGCATTTGGTGGCAGTGACAGATAATGGGGTTCCTGCTTCCCTCTCCTTGCCTCCGTGTACTCTTTCCTTCCCCTGCACTGCAAGGAGCTAGGAGCCCCTCAGTCAGCCAGTGCAGAAGTCAGGAGCCAGATCAAGGAACTAATCCATGGTAAAAAATGACCGTTGCCTTGGTTTTAATTCCAACTGGCTCTTTTGTGGAGTTCACAGAAGGGTCTCAGGTGTGGTGGTGCATGTGTGGTGTTTCACAATGAAGTTGTGAAGGACCTGCTTGGCCTTCAATGGGAGATGAAGATGGAGTTCCAGGATGGGATGCTTCTGCTGAAAATTGGTTACTGTGAAACTATGGTCTCAAATTTCCCATCTTCCCCAGCAAGAGCAGAGCCCTTTTCTTGCTTCCTTACTGCCTCCTTGGGCTAATATAAAAGACACTGCACAACTACTCTGTAACCATACTTTTTCAATAAGGCCACTGTGAGAGCATTCTAGGCTCACACCGTGAGCAGATTAAAGTATTTAATTCCACTATTGACCATTTAGGTATTGAAAGCATGCTATTGAAAGTAGTTATTCCCTGCTTCCTGTCTTCAGGTGTTGCTGAAACAGTCATTTTTATTGAATTACTTAAGCATAGCATGGCCAAAGGTTGGAAAGCTGTAAAACCACAAGTGGCTAAAAATTCTCCAACCTAAAGACATGTTTGAGGAGTGATAAACCTATCATCAATAGCTTTGCAAGTGGAATGACAGACTCTGTTAATCATTGTAAATATTATGCTCTGAAGAGTTCAAATATTGTCACCAAGGAGTGGTCCAGTCCACCCCTCATTAGGATGATGAAACTGCCCTACTTCATAGGACTGATGCCAAACTCTCAAGGTACAACGAGTTAGCCTGCATTGCTGGAGTGTGGGCCCTTTCCTGCACCCTTATGAGGAGAGCAAACCAAAGGTGATGCTGGCTTAAACAGGAGTTTCCATGGACCCCGTCATAATCCCACGATCCAGGGGAGAATGTTTCACTTCTGTATGGATTGTGAATTCCCCTGAGTCTTGGTACCATGACTGTTCCTGCCCAACATATCCCTTCCTGGATCACACAGGGGTACAAACCTGAGCCAGATGACAGGTGGGCACATGATTTCTGATGAATGCATTCTGGTGTGGATATTCGCTTCATGTGTTTAGTCCCACTTTAGAGGAGCCATGCAAAGATGGGCAGTGCTTGATCCGGCATAAAATCTGCCAGGTCAAAATTAATCCAACAAAATTGCCTTTCTGCATTTGAAGCAGCAGGGTGATTTTATACTGGATGAGTGCCTAATGTCCCATGGCCATGGCACTGCTGGGTCCATTTCCTGTTGCCTTAGAGGAGAGTTTACCATATTGTTGAATGTTTGTAGACCAGAAAAAGTAGGACTGGGTGCATTTAGGGAAAGGAGTACTGAGTACATTTCTCTGCTAGGTGGAGAGGATCTGTTTTCAGAGCTGATAATCAAGGAGCTCCGTGAAAACTATGCTATCAGTAAAGATACAGAGCAAGGGATCTCTGGATTCAAAAAGGCAGCCCTCTTATAAATGAATGAAAGCAGAATGTGGGTCTGTGTCATATTACAGCCATGTCCCAGAGTAACTCCTCTAAGGGATATAAAGGATACTGCTTAAAACACCCTACTTCATGGGTTTTATCAGGTCAGGAGCAATGTAGACAGTGAATGTTATTTGAGTAAAGAAGTGTGTATATCCATGTGTGCAAACACAGGCAAGACCATGTCATTGAGAAACTTAATACCTATGTCTAGATGGGTGTGATCTATACTTCAAAGGTTCAAACTGGAAGCACTACTAACAAATGTAGTTTAATTACTGTCCTTGGAACCTGGTTCTCACTCAGCACTGCCTGGTATCAACAGCTATCTGCTGCCTACCATTCCATGATCCCTAAAAATAGACAGACATAGAGGCAATATAAACTGAAACCATAAAAAGGCAGAATTGATTTTTTTCTTTCCAGGGGAATAAGAAAAAAGCGTAGCTTAAAAGGCAGACGTAGGCATGGCTTGTTACCTTTAGAGGAAAACATTATCAAACATTTACTCAGAGCCTAGAGATTCCCAGATATGTTTATTTAGGAAGGAAGATAAATTTAAAAAATAAAGCCAGGAATAACTGTTTTAAGTAGGCTAGGTATATATCAAAATGATGCAACTTTCCTGAAAAGTGTTGCAATCTCCACTTCAGGCTGTCCTACCCCTCCCTCCTTGCAGGTGAATGCTCTTGGGAAGAAGGATTTGAGAAGCTTCTTTGCTGGGTAAGCAAGGAGCAGCTTGACTGAGAAAATATTATTTCTAATGCTGTATTTGTAACCTTGATAAGATCTCCACGGCAACCGAAGTTGCTGAATAGAGTTGATCATGACATTTTGACAGAAGTTTTCCACTAGAAAATGTTATTTTAATGCAAAAGTGCTGGGGAGAAGGATTTGATTTTGACAATATTTTTGTCTGAAAAAAAATGGAAAAAATCTGAAAAATTTCATGGAAGGAAGAGGCTTTTTTCTTCTTTTCAGTCTGCTGCCTTTCCTCCTGGGACCTTTCATGTCAGGAAACAAGACTAACATCTTTTCCTTTTCTATTTTGGGATTAGTTTTTGAATTCCCAGTTCATCTCCTCTTTTCAACTCTTAATACTATTATTAAAGGCTCTAATCAAAACAGGCGATAAGAGATGCTGCAAATCTTCAAATATCTAAAGTATCTATTTTAGGAAAGAGAAATTTTAAGATAAATGCAAAATAATACACTGGAAGAATGTACTATAATTACTTGCCCATTTTGTTTTTAATAGTTAATTTTATACCACATAGCCTAAAATCTCAGATTATAACTGTTTTCTTTACTTTTCATGACTTCATCCCTTTTCTCTACCCTGAACTGCTGGATGTAATGATGGCTAAAGACATGTCACTGTATATCATATCCTCTCACTAACATTATTAGTTTCACAGAGGAAAGGTCTTGGGACCTGCAAGTGCCAACCTAGTAATTTGTCTCTTTTCCCAGTGATGGCTCGTCATGAAACTAGTGCAGAAAATGGTATGGGTAATAAATGTTTCCACAGAGGCAGTTTTCACGTTTGTCCTGCTACATGACTCCTTGTTTGCTCCTTCAGTATTAAGAATACAAATAAAATGGAACATTCTTTGCAGTCAGAAAAGACAGAGAAATAGGCACTGTCTTCAGAAAGAATGTTGTTTCTAAGAGCTTCCCATGGGATTTTTGGAAATACATTTGGCAATCAAGATCATTAGTCAAATGTGCTGATTAGTTCTGTCCCTTGACTGCCTGCTGTCACTAGCAGCCATTTCAGTACCACCTCTCCTCACACTGCTCTGTTGCTGAGGTTACAGAAGCCTACCCTTGGGCCTTCCCCTGCTCCCCCCACACTTGCTGCATCTCCATGAGAATTGTCTTTTTCAGGGTTTCACAGTCGAACATGGGACATTACAGCTGTACCATGCAGGGCCAGGGGATGCCTTCACTCCTGCTCTAGGGGCAGTTAAGTTTGCCCTTGTCTCACAAGTCCAGTGAGGTGTTACAGGGACAGACTGCTCTTCCTCCACAGCAGTGGCCTGTTTGTCAGGCTTGTACTGGTTCAGTCAGCCATAGCAGGTGTCCCCAGCTGGAAACTTCTAGCCGTACTCCAGCTATGTCGAAGTGGTACACACAACAAAATCCAGCCTGCCATCTTTATGTGGGAGAGAATGGGAAGCAGATATTTTGGCAGCTGTCAGACACCCATATATCTCCTCCTGCACATGCCCATTGGCCAGCACAGAGTCAGGAACCGCTGCTGCTACTGCCAAGGATGCACACCTCCCTTCCCAGGAGCCAGCCATCACCACCAAGCTAGGCATATTTTCCTGGTGTGGACTCACCATGCAGGAACGTGCCGTCTCACTGGAGGTGGTGGCACCATGTAAAATGTGCTGGGAATGGTAACAGGATTGGTCAAATAAGTTATCTGGGGAAAGTGTTAACTTTCTAACTGCAATAGCCAAGGTGATCAAAAGGACAGAGGTGAGCAGAGAGAGAAATAGCTCAAGGTCATACAGCATGTTAGTAGCAGGGCTGGGGTGAGCATCCTGCATCCTAATTATTAGGCCTTTTTCCTATGACCAGTTCTGTTGTAGACTCATGCGTTAGGTTCAGCGGGCTTGCATCTGCTTTGGATACATTTTTCCAGGAAAACATTGTCTCTACTTAGTTCAAACTACATCACAGGGTTTGTGCTCCTTGTGGCCACTCAACATCTTGACTCTGGTGTTAAAACTGGCAAAGAGGCAGATGAAATTCTCTTTGTCAAAGCTGACGGATGGAAAAAGGTGGAAAGCCAACGCTGAATGCCAACTCTGATAGGAGGCTGACGCAAAAGAGGCTGAGGAATCATATAGGATTTCTGCCCTGGTTATATAACGGAATATTTTTTGTAAATGCTCAAACTGATGTACGTTGTGTTTTGGCACGTGTTTGTCAGCGCCCTTATTTTATAGCCTTGCTGAAGGCTCATTGACAGATGGCACTCAAGAGAGTGCTTTTTATAGGTGTCAGTGTCCGACTCAGATATAGTGTCTGAAAGCAAAAGGTGCTTGGGGGTGGAGAGATCTGATGCACTGCATTTTTACAAAAGGTAAAAGGTGCTTTAATGATACTTCATGCTCTTCAAAAAGAGGAGGTATATGGGAGATAAATGAGGAACATCGGCTCTCATAGATTTTGAGTCACCAGTGACTCTAGCAAGTGAACAGTAGTTATAAAACGGAAGAACAAGAAAATAGTAATTTAATTGGGTGTATACCCTGTGTCCAGGAGAGGCAGGATTTGGACAGAGTTTGACTAACCTGGTGTTCTGGAGAATGATTTCTTGTCACAGCTGGACAAATTTCTTGGCTGGAGACTGAGTGTGTTTTAGGTGAACCCAAATGTGGGCTGTCTATTACTCCTTAGCAGCATTCTCCTTTGTGGGACAGGGACCTCAGGGCTGACAGTCACCCCAGTTCAGGCTGGGGTGCTTTCCAGTGAGACCCAAACATGATGAGCAGAGCTCGGTGCTGGTGATAGACTCCATCAACAGCTTCAGACTGGAGGAGTGATGACCCAGATCCAGGATTCATCCAGGGTACCCGTCTGGGAACAAAAGGAGATGAGGCCAGAGACAGGGTTGGAGGCAAGACTGCAGTGTGGATCTGAAGTCCAGGCAAGAGGCAGGGCTAGAGGCTGGAACTCCTGTGGCATCTCTAACTCAGGTATTGATGACTCTGGGCTGAGATGAAATGGAGTCCTAGACCCTGAACAGGGTGGTGGGAGAGGCCCCAGGTGAGTTTCATCAACACCAGTAAGGCATCTTGGTGCACCTAGGACCCTGAGAAAGAGAAGAAGTATGGTTTAATTCCAGGATGCCTCACATGCAGTCACTGTCCAGGTTTACCAGAAGGAGCAAATAAGAGTGGTTTCAGCTGCAGGAAATTCAAGGAGTACTTTGTCTCTACTTAAGACTTTGCAGTTAGGTAGATAAAAGTGAATAATGCATTCCTTATTCTGCTGTCATTAAACGTTTTATTCAGGAGAAGTATCTGGATCTCAATGTAGCTGCTCTTTCTAGCTGTGGGGCTGAAGGATTTGCAGACTCTGACTCCTTCCCACATTTTTGGGAGCCCGGACATGTCAGTTCAGCTATCTCCAGTTCTGAGTCTTCTGGTTGGCCTGTGTTCTGAGTAGCAGAGATTCAGGCTTCCAGTTGAGGTATTTGGGGACAAGACAGCAGACAGGCTGAAAAACAAGCATAGTCAAGGGATTTATTAAGCACAGGTACTTCGCTCTTTACATGTACTAGGGAGCTGTACGTATCTCTGAAAGAACACAGATCCGTGAATTACCTTTTGTGGAAGTCTGTGAGACTTCCAGAGACAAATATAGAATCCATTTATTCTTGGAAGTGTTCAGCTGTGGAATGATCCTTTCTGTTCTGGAAGATATAAATCTACTTTACCACATGCTTTACAACTTTTGCAGAAAAAGAAGCAAGGCTGAAGAGCCAACAGTGTTCTCTGGAAGGCATCTGTGTAAGATCTGGTGTGCACTGAAGGAGGTACAGGGTCTTTGCAAACCAATGGTATGTATTCCTGCAGTATACATACTGAAAGTTCCTGAAAAACTATATTGTAAAGCAAATATATTGTATTGCAGGGGAAATGAAGGTAGGGTGATGCAAACAACTGCATGAACTGACGAATCAATTTCCTTTTTCTTTTCTGCAGTCTCAGATGTTGTTTTTTTTTCTGTGACAGGTTTGTTGTCTGCCACTTCACAGGGCTTAAAAGATGAATAGAAGATGTTTCATAGTACAAGGCCTACTTTATGAGATTTTTAAACACTAAGAAGCAGCTTCACCAAGATGGCGATTATATGGATACCTTCTGTGAGCCATCTGAAGCCTTTGGATTAACTGGACATGGACCCATCCTTCCTGTGTGCCCTCCACAGAGTGTAGGGAGTTTGTTTGCCTGTGTCATGTTTGCTACAGGAGAATTGTGAGATACCTCCTCTGAAGAGGACCACATCTTAGAGGGCTTTGATCCCTCTGCCTTGTGTATACAGCTTTTTCCTCTTCACTCTGACCTTTTTAACTCCTTAAAACTCAATCCTTAAGATTCCTGTCCCAGGCTACCCTCCCCCATGCCTCCTCTCCTCCCGTGTATGTGTACACCAGACTATTCCCTGCTAAGCTTCAAACTTCTGTCTCCAAATACAGGGATATAAAAGTTCCCAAAGAATAAATTTACCTTCATTCTTTAACATAAGCAAAATGTGGGCAAAGCTGACTTTTCTTTGGATTCATTTTTACGCATTGTTGCTCCATTATGACTGATACTGCCTCAAAGCAGATGTCCAGATGGAAAATTTAAGCTATGGGGATGGAGATCTGGTGAAGTATTCAGAACTAAAAAAACCACCATTGAATGGGAATTATCAGACAATGCTAATTATAGGCGTGGCAAGCAGCTGTAACCATCATGGCAATTTCTGCTATCTCTGTGTTTTGCAATTTAATGCTCTTACACTCTATTGCCTGTTTCAGAGCAAATGAACACTACAATTCACAACCAGGTAATGCTTGTAAACATCTGGAACAGAGATTATCTTAAAATGGGAAGTAGAGGAAACACTTTTCCATGTGGCTGTGATGCTGTCTGTTCCTGACCTCTCTAATGAATGGAATTTAGGGAAAGCAATCATTAGAGGGAGGAGGAAGGAAACTCAGGGGAGAAGGTGGAGCAGGACAGAATGCCAAAGTGTCAGAGCCAGCAGAATCAGTAAGTGCACAGACAAAAGTAGGACCAAAAATTTACAGTAAGTGAGAAGCAGAGTCAGTGTGTGAATAAAAACCAGTATCAGGATAAGTAATAACTATGATTTGAGACTAATAAAACCCACCAACAAACATGCTTGGTGGTTCTGTCCTGTTCAGAGAAGCTGCTATCTATCCCTGAAATTATGACAAGGAAGACCAGCTGTTATTTTTGAATTATAATAAGTATTTTCTCTAAATAGAGGGCAGGTGGAGGAAGTTTATCCATGAAGTATTGGACTGAAATCTATGACTCTAATATAAAAAGAAGAAAACTAATTTACATTTTTGGATCTTTAGGTCTATTAGTTCATGAATCCTGCCTAGTATATTTAGTCAGCTCATCTCACCTGCCTCTACTTTCTGCATATGAAATCCATGAGAAGATTCTGCAGGTTTTTTGGTGAGAAGAGGCTTCAGAACTCAAAGATGCTACGTGTAGGAGCTCATAAACCTTACTTATTCAAATTTTAGAATGTGGCAACAGGTAGTAATTTAATATAACTTCATTGGTTTTAGTCCTTTAGTCATTACAGTCCTGTAATCAGAGCGATATTGTCAGACTGACCAGCATGAACAATACAGACACAGTTTTGTGTCAATTGTCATTAACAGTTGTTTGTTCACTTTAATGTCACAGAATATTCTGAGTTGGAAGGGATGCACAGGGATCCTCAAGTCCAGCTCTTAAGTGAATGGTCCATACAGGGATTGAACCCACACCCGTGGCATTATTAACACTATGCTCTAACCAACTGACCTAATCTCAACCCACTTCCAGATACAGTAAAAATAGATTGCATTGCATCTGGATGGAGTAGATAGCATGACAAAAATTTGTGTGGATGTGCTGTGTGACAGTCACTCTTAAAAAAGTATCACAGTTCATCACAATAGTAAGGTAAAGCAACAGTGTCATTAGGGGTGGTTTGAGGAGAGGAGAGCAGAGGAGGGAGGAAAGGGAAAGGGAGGGAAAGGGAAAAGGAAAACAAAGTGATATATTGTAATGACAGTTGCATTCCTTTCAGAATTTTGTAGTTAATATTTTTCATGGCAGAAAATCACCAAGTCTCTCTTGAATATAAACCCTGTAAAAGTTATTTTAAAAATGTTCATATTCAGAGTAGAACAAGAAAAGAAGTTAGGGAGGACTCTGTGGGAAGGTAATCCACCCAGGTTAAGGGGCATTGGTGGCTTTTGGGCATCTTTAGCTGCCTCAAAAAAGATGGAGTTATGCTCGTAACTAGAGAAAACACACAATTTAGAACAGAAGTTTCTATCTCTCCCTTCATTAGAAAAGGATAAATTTGATCATAGTGCAGAGCTATGCGTTATATCACTGTTTTTGAAATATGTCAAACAGGAATGTCTTGCAAATCTGAAAAGGTTCTGAACAACGGAGATCTTGGAAAGGGACAATACATGATTGGCTTGGCTGCAGTGTTACAAGAGCCTTATGCTGGCTGGGGTGTAATTCTTGCTCTGAAATTAAACCATGTTTAATACCGTGCTTGCACGTAGCATTGATTTTCAGTTCCAGGAAAATCATCTAAATCAACTTCTATGATTCTGGAAAAAAATTCTGATGTTTAGATTGGCTGAGCAGATGGAGATATTTTTAAAATGGTTTCAATAACTTTCTGTAAGATAACAGTTGGCTTTCAACTGATAAAGCTGGGTAATTAGTCAGTCATGACTGAAATCAGAACTATAGAGCTGAAAACTGTTGTTTAATTAACATTCTCTCACATCTGGAAATTTCATAAGACAGTAAATAGTTCTGATTCTTCCTGAAAAATATAATGGCTGAATACCTGTAAAATCCATTATGCAATAATAGAAGTGCTGCTAGCGTTACGTTAGCAATTTTGAGGAGCTGGCTTTGCCAGCCCTTACTGGATTTTCTTGGGAACTTTTCATCTCAGGCATCTCAGGCATCTCCAACTGTAAACTTTTTGTATACTTTTCCTCCCACAGTAAGTTGTAGTGGCTGCACTGAAATAAATTATGTGCCATTTTGAAGCAAGTATTCCTGAATATTCCTGAAATTTTTGATTTTTGCAGAGTTATGGACAGATTATCTGGTATGTTTAGGGACTTCTGATCTTTTCTCCTACTTCAGACATATGTAAGGAACTTACATTTCTTCCTTTATGGCTTAAGAAGCATCAAGTAATACATTTCTCTGAAAGTGAAGCACACACACTCCTTTTCTGTAGAGTGTGCTCCTGATCTGACAAAGAACAAAGGTGCTTGGTGGCACACTAACTACTTCATCTTTCATGTCTTGAAATAATGATAGTATCTTTGGTTGTGGTCTGACCAATTTTAAGAATTAGCTAGAATGTAATTTCCTAAATGCTTATGAAAACTTCATTTATGATCATGCAGTTCTGAATAATATTTTGCTGTGAAAAGTCTCGGTGATTTCCAGAATCAATGTGTCTGTGTTCCTCATGATTCCTCCTGGTGCAGTCGTCTTGCTGCTCCAGACAGTAAAGCTGTTGTCTCAGAGCCACCATCATGCCATTGTTTCTGATAGTTGCACAACGTGATAGTTGCAGGCGTAGAAATTGTGATTTCTGTTATCACATTTCAGGTAACTGGATTTGTGCGTCTCCTTTGTTTTTTTTTTTTGTAATTTTGCAAGTTAGAAATTATTTAATTGTTAGCAAATCAGAGAAAAACTCCCCTTGTTTTAGATGCTTGAAAATGAAACATACAAATCTAAACTGGACTTCACGGACTTTCTTTGCAGTCAACAGAGAGATAGTTTGACCTCCAGGGAGCAATGAATCTGATAGCAGTCATGAAATAAGGCAAGATAACTTGTCTTGAATAGGGTACTAAGTACATTCACTGACTATACACGGAGTCAAGAATGACTACCCCATATTTCAACATCTGAGTTTTAAACTCCTGGATTAGAAAAGACTAATTCCATCCCTAGATCATATAACAAATATGGCTATTGTTGTTTTGGGGTTTTGTTTGGGTTTTGTGGTTTGTTTTTTTTTGGTGGTTATGCAAATATTTAGGTGATTCTTGCATTTGTTAATTTTCAGTGAGAAAAATATAGATTGCTTGAAAATTCCAAGTCCTGATTAAATTCAATACATATATGGCAACTGTGTATCTGCACAACTAGAGCACTCCATCATTCTATTCAAACTAATCAAAACATGAGAAATAATTGAACTGGGATGAAAAAAAGGGAGATAATTTCACAAAGTTATGTGCTAATAAAATACTAAGTTATGGGGATAAAGTATCCCAGAAACGTGAATAGAATGAGGTATTTAGTTTCTGGAGCAGGCAATGGAACAGAGGGTACAGTATGAAAAACCACAGAAGTCGATCTATTTGCTAATGGGAAGTAGGATTTTTCTTCTTTAGTTAGTTGTTTTTAAAATGGTTTTAACACTTTAAAATGCAACTTCTGATCGTATTTTGAGATGTGCTTAACTTCAGATGTCACAGGTTTGGAGGGCTGAAACAATCATTGGTCTCTCAGCCAAACATTAACTTACACACTGGTCATGGCAGCCTTTGGGAGCAGGCTGGAGTGGGCAGAGCAAAGAGAGAGCAGTCCATACAGACTCCTTATCACTCTGGAAACAATCTGTTTTCCTGTTTAGTAGCTGAAGACCATCAGTTCATCTTTCTCCCAAGTCCCTGACACATGAATAAAAATCAAGGGGTAGCTGGAGGCTCACTGGCCTTGAGGAAGCTGGAAGTGCAAAAGGGCTGTTGATTCTCTGATCAGTTTGTGCTTTTGCGATCACACACTGAGCTGGGATAATGAAAACAGAGAAATGCTAGCAGGGAATCTGCCCAAAAGGAGGAGTGGGATCTGGATCTGACCCAGATGGCAGCATTTAGAGATAGTCATCTTAGGGCAGGAATGGGAATGAGAAGCTTCTGTGAGAGGAGGAGGAACAGAAGACTCCTGGTAGAAAAAAACCATGAGAAATAGAAGACTTCACGTAAGATCACAGGGTACCTCTTCATAAAACAAGAAGCCCTTCCACAGCCAGGGAAGAAGGGAGCAAATTTTTCACAGTGAAGGACTTTGGAAGTTTTTTCCTCTTAATTTTTTGTTACATGCAGGAAAAAATTTAATATGTGCAAGCTACGTCTGTTTGCTCTGTTACTTTGGTCACTCAAATTCTTTCTTTCAAATAATAAATTATTCAAGACTGGTATTTGGAAAGCCCTGTGTATGGTATTTGCCTCTTTCTCCAGTGGCAGAGGCCAGCTACAGGCACTTTAAAATACCACAGAATTATTTTTGCACTGGACATTTTTTTCAGAATACTATACTTCTAGCCAGCTCAAATCCCAGTGGGATGCAGTTATACGTAAATGGCAGTGCTTATACTGACATACCTTATTCTGGTCTGAGAGGAAAAATAAACTCTCCCTTTGTAAAGCTCAATGTGCTCCGTCAAATTTAGGCACATATAAATTAGTCTAGTGTCTTGGGCTTCCTTTTAGTCAATGGGAGAAATAGTAGCTTTAGTATGTTAAATATCTAAGATAAATCAGAGAAATCACCGTGGAGCTGTCAGTCCCTCTCCAGTGACTATACAGAGTGCTTGACCCAAAAGAGACTTAAGACATGTAGTTTTCAAATGTCAGTTCATTGGAATGAATCAGTCTGACCATACATATCTGCACCGGAACTTGAGTCGTGGGAGCCGCATCTGTGCAAAACCATGAATTCAACCAGCAGAGTTGTATGGGTATGACTTTCCTCTCAAAGGTAAACCAAAGCCTGTACTCAGAGCACATGACAGAGCTTTTGCACACTGGAGGTAGGGACTTTACCACACTGCAGGAATAGCAGGCTGAATACTGACGTAGGTGGATTTGCTAACTGTGTGGTAGAAATATTACTGTGATAAGTACCTGGCCACGTTTTTGCATGCATCCAAAATACAACAGCTGATAGTACATTTTGAGATAGTGGTATAGAATTAGAAGGTGCTGAGATAATGCCACTGGTAGTTGAGCTTGCCAAACACCTTCCTCTATAAAAGCAGCAGTGTGTTTCCTCCCAATGTGAGTACAGTTGATTCTTGAATGAAAATAGTTCTGACTTTTTATGGAATGCAGAATAGTGAATTTAGACAAAAACCGTGGGCTTTCCAAGAGAGCCCCTCTCCACCACCACCGCCCCATATAGTGAAGGGGTGGCTTACAAGAGCAATGTTCATAATTAACTTTTTGTGGCTTTGAGAAAAAACTAGGCTTGGTTTTAGAAAGGTATGTCTGTTCCTAGTGTATGTGAGGGGTTTTATACAGAAAGCTGTTTGTAGGGCGCTCAGGCTTTGGAGGTGGCCTTCAATTAGTGAAAAGTGAGCAGTGTGGATCCCATGGATTCTGTCCACGGTGCAGGCAGTACAAAGGGCATTGGAGAGCTGTGTGTGGAGGCAGATTTACACAGCAGCCTTCACCTATAGCACAAGGTGGGAGAAGAGTCTTTCACATTGTGTGGAGAATATACTGTACAGTTTTGAGCTGGGCAGAGACCCCAGAGTGCCTGCGCTTTATAAAAGATGATCTAAGTGAATGCATCCTTCACCTTTGGTGGTAATTATTAGCAACACTACTTGAGATACATATCTGAATATGTTCTCAGAATTATTTCTTTATCAGTAATCCAAAATTTTAAAATGTGCTCTCAGATTGGTGAAAACTAAAGTACCATTTTAACCCTGAGGTGAATTACATCATCCCCAAATTAGCAGTATTAACGTCTTTGTACCTCTATATTAACCCTTCACATCCTCCTACTCTTAGTCCGATTTATAAATGGTTACTTGAAGGGGTCAGTATAAACATTACTTGTGTCTGCAGTCAGTTACTAAGGTCTCTGGCTTAAAAAGGTGCCCCATAGCTAGTAAAGCTCAGAAGAGCTTTACTAACTGTTGATACTTGTCCAGGTGTGCAAACTTAGCCCACCACAGTTGTAAGGAGATGTGACTTAGCTTAAGCCTCCATGGACAATATTTAGGTGAGCCACGTTACCTCATATTTTGGGTAGTTTGAGAGCACATCCATGGGTAGCTGAAGTGATTAATCTGACAGTCTACAACTTACTAAGGTGCCATCATTGGTTCGTATGACAGAGACCAAAATGTTTGGCCTAGGTTGACATCCAGTAGCCTTTTGGGTAGGATCACTGTCCTCTTGCTTGAAATAGCAGAGAAGATCCCTTCCTATGTGCATGTGCAGTTTTTCCTGTCCACTTCATTTCTGTATTTGTGTATGTGGTCACTACAGCACACACTTCCCTGTGAATGTCCATGGGACTGCATCCTAAGTGACCTCTGCTCTTATCCTGGACAACATGGAGAGTTGTACCAGGGGGCAGTGGTACAAACCAGGTAGGCAGGAGGGAGTCCAGGCTGTGGCTGAGATGGCGGAATCATAGAGTGGTTTGTGTTGGAAGGGACAGATCACCTAGTTCCAACCCCACTGTCATGGGCAGGGACAGCTTCCACTAGACCAGGTTGCTCAGAGCCCCTTCCAACCTGGCCTAGAATGCTTCCAGGGATGAGCATCCACAACTTCTCTGTGCAATCTGTTCCACTGCCTCACCACCCTCACAGTAAAGAATTTCTTCTTAGTATCCAATCTAAACCTACCCTCTTTCAGTTTAAAGCCCCTTGTCCTATCACTATGTGCCCTCATGAAAAGGTCAGGTGGACAGAAATTTAGTTATGTTTTTGCCTGTAACTTTGTAGAGTGATTATTCCTTTAAAGATGTGCAAAATAATGCATAAGCACCACTATTAAGGATTAATTTTATTATTTACTTCCTTGTATGGTTTCCTACAAGGTCTAAATGGGAGCACCTACTGGACCACATTGTGATGCCCTCCCACTCTGTCTGCCTACATTCTCTTCTTAGAGCAGGAGGAAAAATGAAGAGAAAGCAATTTGTACACTTTTACTTCCTTGTGACCCGGATGCCAACAAGTGGCCCTGGGTCTTGATACACCCCAGGTCAAGACAAGACATGCCAGGTATGCCTACACCTGAGATTTACAAAACACTGCTGGTTCCCACAGTATAGACACAGCTTGAGAGAATTCTTTGAGCAGATTGCTGTGGTAGCAAAAGGGCCAGAAGTAGCATATGTATCTGGATTGAATAGGAGCAATCAAAGTCTGGGGAAATAAAAATTATTTTACATTGAGTCTATTGTGATGTCAGGCACTCCTTCAGTTCCTTCCTTTTACCCATTTGGATCAAGGTGTCTGGAATAATTTCATGCCTTTTGTTTCACCACATGAGGAAAAAGATGAAAAGGAGAATGCTCTGCTCAACTCTTTATCAAGGATTTATGCCGAAGTCACCAAGATCTGATTCAGATCTCTTTTAAAAAAGTATACAGACCCTGAAGTATAATGGAAGCAATGCTTCTACGTTCTCAGCAAAGGCTGGGTTTATTTATGTCTTTTTCCAAGGTGTTGTGCAAATATACACGTTTGCTGACAAATCTCATGGCTAGGTTTTGCTTAGTTCTTATCAAGAACAAAAATACTTAAACATGCTTACAGATGAGGCTGCTGGTGACCCTCACTTTCTGTTTTGTAATGTTTGACATGCAGTTTCAATGTTTTGAATTTTTGCTTAGCAGGAAAAGAGCTGCACCATAACTCTTTTTAAAATGGTCTTCATAGCAGAAATGTTAATTAAAGTTTCTGTTTGGGAGGTTGAGATTTAAATGCTTCCGAAATAGCTTTACATGGAGCAAAGTAAGAATTAGGACAATGTGAAATATGTCCTGGTGTTGCATCAAAATCAAAACATGGAGTGCTACCAAGCCTTGACTTGTGTGGGGTGTGTTGTATAGTATCCATGGAGTAAGATTGTTTCCTTGCAAGGCAGGAGACAATTGAATAAAACCTACTTTTACCCATATTAGCTATTTCCTATTAGGAAACACTGGATATTGTTTTTCCTAGCTACACTTTATGAAGTGCATGTTATGATAATCGCCAAGCGCTGTGATACTTCTTCTTATTTGGTAAATCTTGTGCATGTGGATGAGATATTATTTTTCCATGGATATGTTTATATGAATTCCAGCCAGTGCCTCTACCTAGAAAACTATGTCAATGTAATACAATGTTATGTAAGTTTTGTTTTGGTTCTTATATGCTGCACATTACAGGGTTGAGTGTCTTCCAGAAGTGCATTAACTGGTGGAATTGTCATCTGCTAGATACGGTTTTCTCTTTCCCATTCAGTCTAAAGATGATCTTTGTGCTCTCTTTATTTTTGGCCTCTTTTAAAATAGTTGTTATATTATCTGTACCTGGTTCTCTATGTATTTATGTGAGTCACATTCAGAGTAGAAGATAGTGAGCTTTGTGCTGGGGATAATTCCAGTGGAAACTCATCCAGAAATCTGAGACTGGCCTGAGAAAGCCGTGTTTTCTGCAGAGCTTTTCTTTGGAGGTGGATAATCATGCTGTATCTGCACAATGAAGCCACTGCTTGTTTTTCCACATCCTGTCTCTCTCTGTAGGCAGCCTTTCAAATAAGCGTCTGGGGTCCCAAACTTCTGAATCCCTTAGGAATAGGGATGCACTGGAATAACCCTGCAGATTAAAAACAGGTCTTAGACCTGCACCCATCTAGTGAGTGGTTCTCTCAGCAGCTGAATCTTGCCCTTGCACACCTGCAACATGCAGTGGTGAGTGGGATGGCAGGACCCAGGTTAGAGTGCTCCCAGGAGGACCCTATATTGGAAGCAATATTTCTAGTGGATATCCCCCCTTTCCTTTCTTTCATTCTTTTTCAGGCTGTAGTCTAACACTGGATCTTCAAATTCAGGTGCTAAAGCTGAAGCAGTGGCTGATATGTATCACACAAGTGATTATTAGAGTAGCTCAAGCCCTTTTGACCAAGCATTACTGCTGTGTAGTTTTTTATTTTTGGGATTTTTCCCCAGCTGGATATTGCTTTCGAACTGAAATAATCTGTGTTTCTCTTAGGAGCTGAGCTGTCTGGAAAACATGTTGATCAAATTCCAACATAGTTTTTCCAAGAGTGTTTCTTTTGCCTTTTGCTAGCTGCTTCCTGATGCTGTTTATCCAAAACCCCACCTGCTGTCAAGGGCAGTGCTGGCCATGTGAAACATCTTCACATCCATGAAGCAGCTGTACCTATTAGGCCTTATTTCTGCAATGAATTACCAAGTGTATGTAATTTAAAACCCCGTCTTCTTCTCAGCCTTCCTACCACCACCAGTCATCTCATTTCATCTGCAAGCAGTGATGGAACTAGGTTGCCAAGAACCTGCAAGGTTTGCTTTCTCTACACCAAATTTAGCATAATGTATGTATGGCTTGTACGAGAAGAAGGATAGTTTTTCTGTTTGCCTGCCATATCATATAACCCTGGAATCCTTCCTCTTCATGAATAGCAACACTAACTATTAATTTTTGTTTGTTTGGAGAAGAAGGGGGGAAAAAAAAGGGAAATGAAGACTAAGCTTGTGAGGGATGTAATAGGATGATATAATTCTCTAACAAATATTTCAGAATTCTGTGACAGTCTAAACTTGGAACTAACAAGCAAGAAAACTCACATGATCTACATATGCTGTGGATGTCCAGAAAGCTGTATCAAAGGGAAACTGAGAATACAGTTTTCCATTGTAGTACTCTGTGCTATATTTGCATCAAGCAAAGAGAGAAGTAAAGAGAAACTGAATTGTTTGAAATTACAAGTGGAGATCATAACCGTTCCTGAAATAATTTTTTGGTTGTTTTTTGTTTTGGTTTTTTTTTTCAGGAGGTCCTCAAGTACTGTGGAAAAACAGCAGAGTGTCAATAATGGATTTGAACATAAACTTCCAGCAAGCTGGATGAATTGTTCAACTGTCACATTCACTGAATGTTCTGAAGCATCTCTGAAAAGGTTTTAATTTTCTGCTACTGCAGACTAATTTTGTTTTGAATTTTTGTTAGACATTAGAAAAATTTTAGCCTCTAAACTGTATCCACAACTGAAAGGATCTGTGAGGACTAATGTAACTATTTGTTCCAAACAGCCTACATAGCTTTTTGTTTCTTCTTTTGGCCAGTATCCATGAACACATTTAAGCTTTAGAAAGCCTTGAAGCAGTCATTACAGTTGTATTTGACCAATGGGTTGCATGGACTGCTTACCATCTGTGATATGTGTTCAGTACAGGCAGCCCAGTCACTGTAAGGTTAATAGTTTGGCCCTTCAAAGGATCCTGATACTGACTTAAAAATTACGATACTGTGGAATTTTGGGGACAAATTTTTTAAGTTGCATTTTTAACGTCACATTGTTACTGTTTTCTGATCAAATACACCCATCTTTATCAACAAATTTTTCTACTTCCATCCGTGTCTCCACATTCCTTTATCTCCTGTCAGTCAAGTTTGTGAAACTGCTTTTTGCAGCATTCTGTCAGAACAGGGTATTGGGACGTGTGACATTTCTGAACAACTCATAATTGAGAAGTTAAGTATTGAATTCAGTGAGTCTGTTTCAAGAAGGTTTTTGTGTTCTTTCAGCAGCTTCAAGACTTTTTTACCTGGCTTTCCTGCAAAAAACACTTGTTTTTTTTTTTTTTGTTCTGGGGTTACCACTAGATATCACATCTGGTGTCAAAGTCTGTGACACTTATATAGGTCTGTGAAAATTTCTGAGCCTTGCTTAAATAACACTTAACAAAAATATACATTGCATACTTGGCACTGGAGCGATGCCACAGTTAGATGACAGAGCCAATCTATGAAAAGGGACTCATGGTGCATTCCCAAAGGACACAGCTCGTTAAAATGAAATACAAGGAAAACAAGAACATATCAAGAATAGCCTCCGTATTTCAAAGGGAAAAAGGTATGCCAAGAAAAACCTTGTAATCTTGCTTCTGGCTTGAAAGAAAATTTAGAAGCATTTTAAAAGCTTTCTACTTCAGTTTGGTGCCAGTGTGGGTTTTCAGGCTTACAGGGCCTTTTTTTTTTTTAAATCTAGACTCAATATAGAAAATAGGGAATAAAGAAAAAGCATTCCTAATTGGAACAGTGTGAAAAGACAAAAAAATATGATGTCTTGGAAGAGAAAGAAGAATGTCCTAGAGAATAGATTAAAACCATGGAATGTCTACATTAGGTGCATTTATATGCAAAACCAAACAATCAAACTGGTATTGATTGAAAAACTAAAAAAGAAATTAGTCTTCCTTGCCATAATGATGATAAGTGGGTGATGAAAACTTTTGTTTTAGTTACCTGAGTTCAGGAGTAACAGTCTTAGCTGCAGTTCTGTCTAGCTGCTCTTCTCTCTTTAACAGAGAACACTACATAGCAGCTTCTGCTGGATATACACTGTATATTCTGCTGAATATTTTTCCTTCAAGCAAGTATTAGCAGGATAGGAATAGTACAGAGTTGGGAAAATACCAAATAAAAAGAAATGTTTTTTTCAAACCACATTGTTATGAATAATAAGTGAAAAATGTGTGAATGATAAAGGAATGGACACAAAAAGTAAAAGGGACAGGAATTATGCTATACAGGTTTAGCTGACATCTAGCAGAAGGTGACATCCAGAAAATATAGCTGGTTTGGGTGGGATTGAACTACAAATGAGCCAAACTGAGCAGTGCTCAGAAGGGAATAGAAGGGCTTGTGTTTCTGGTCAGCCCTGTGTTGCCATCTGTCCTTGCTCTAAAGAGCATAGAAACCCTTCATGTCTGCCTGCTTAGGCCATTACCTGAGCATCTGTTTTGTTTTGATGGATTTTGATATTCCCACCCATGAGCTGGAGTACAGAACTCTAGAAAGTGAGTCTGTATAAGTTAAAAGAGTAACCTAACCCAGCTGTAAAGCAGGAGGGGAAGGAGGGACATTTTACTGTTACTGCTTCTGTGCAACATGCTGCCCACTCTGGTCCTCTTGACCTCTCCAGTTTTCTTCTCTTTCCCCTTTGGCTGCGTTTATTTGGTGGCATTTATTTTGTTTCTCTGATTGTGTGTATAGCTCAAGCTACAAACCTGAACATTATTTCATGCATTTGGTTCCATATATTTCCAAAGATTAGAGGAATGTGTAAAGACGCATTTTCAGATAGTTTCAGATTTTGGTTTCAGATAGTGTGACCTTTGTGATGGTCTGGGAGACCCGGGTTAGAGCTGTGTGCTCAGCCCTGGTGGAGCAGGCAGCCTAGGACACTCCAGACCAGCCAGCTTCAACACAATAACAACAACACAACCTTGTCCTATCTCCATTTCAGTTTTCAATGTGCTAAATAAAACAACCAAACCAAACCTTTGGAAGGAGGCAGAAGATGGAATTTCAGTACAAAGATCTATAACCAAATGAAAAATTTCTGAAAAATAATGAGTTAAACACGTCTGGAAATTATCTAGCTATTAAAAAGATAAAATATAGACCTCAGATTTTGTCTTCTTTTCTCTAGAAAGTGTCTGAAGTTTCTTAAGCTGCCTGATGGGAGGCAGTGACAACCTAAGATCCTCCAGGCTACTATGTCAGGGGAAAATCTAACTACCTTTTATGGATTTATTTCATTCTGCTTTTCATATTAGTAGACTGCTTTTGCACTGGGTATGCTTAAATTACATTGATCTTCAGAAAATGAAAAAACCCAAACAAAACCAGCTTAATTAATTTCCAGACCTTTTATTTGACAAACAAGGTATGAATAATATAAAGACTGTCAGATTAATGCAGTATCAGATTGGAAAGAAAAGACATTTTTGCCAGCATTAGATACTTAAGGCAAGCATTCATGGTGTCTGAGCCAGCCTAGCTGTTGAATCCTGTGGCCTCAGCCACCATATCAGCCAACCAGGCTGCCTAAACTTTCTCTGTAGGTGGAAGAGAGTGAGACCCTGGACAAGGCAACCGAAAACACCTGAGTTAAGAGAGTCCCAATCAGCCAGTGAAGGAACTTCTCCCTCTCTGCTGGATGTGGTGAGAATTGCTTGCTTGTGAAGTGCCTAAAATTGGGTGATGCCAGCTATCATTTCTATATAAATTTTTAAACAGCTAATAAATTACCTTAAGTCTTCTATGAACTGTCATGAAGACACTTTCTGTTGTTTTAATCTCCCAGGAGTATATTTTTATTTTTTTCAGTTTCCTAAATTGTCCTTACCTAGTTTTCATGTCCCATTCCTTGCACCATTATGTTAAGATCATCAGATCAACACTTCATGATTTGGCCTTATTATAGGTGCATCAAAACTGATGTACAGTGGGAAATATTGCTTACTAAATTTAAACATCAAGGTGAATTGTTATTTACATGCAGTACAGCTTCATTGTTATGATCATTTATTTATTGCACTTCTAGTGTACTGGGAGCTTTGCAGCACACATTGCTAGGTGTGCTCTCTGCCCTTTGAATACTGCTATTTTGGAATTTGTCTGAGAATAAAAGGCTGGTTGATCTACTCTTGAAGCTTGACAGATGATATTCTTATTTATCTTTTGAAAGTGAGAAAACAAAATGTAGTCACCATTCTTTCTGAGCATCTGGAAAAATGTATATAGCAGGTGTGAGCAATTACATTTCCTTTCTCTGTTAATCGTACTCTGTAGGAATATATAGAGGTTTTATGATCTGGTTGCCTTCTTCATGCAGTGTAATTCACCACCACAGGGATAAATACTGCAGGGAAGGTACTGTGAAAGGGAAAGTATACATTCTTCTTCAAGGTGGTGCATTTATCTGCTTAATAAACCTGGTTCACAGCTTCCAACAGCTATAGCCAGGCATTAATAATGTAATTCGTGTCAGTCCATAGGGGCCTGGCAGCAGAGGAATTAGGACATCTGGCCACAGAGCCAGAGTTGTGAGTACGGGCTGTGCTCCAAATGTGTGCTGACAGTGGTTCCCAAGGGATCCTGCTTTAAATGAAGGCTTAGTCATGCAGGCCAGCAAGTGGAAGGTGGGCAGGGGTGGTGCCAACAGCCTCTTGCTGGTCCTTGCTGCTTCTGCATATTTCTGGGCGTGCTTTTAACTGTATTTACCCAGGTCTCATCCAGGACTCAGGGGAGTGATGGATGTGTTGTAGGTATATATCACTGCCCTCTTATGGGTGGACTCAGTGGTAATCAGGAAAATATTCCTGAGTTCCCCAGCAAGGTGCATGATATGCTTCAGATTGAGAAAGCCTCCGTGCATCAAAGGGAGACAGCCTTAGCTTTCCCAGGGGTAAGATGTAAGAGCAGTATGTGCTGTTACTCTGCTAACACAGTGCTTATAATTTGCTGGAACGTTATTCTAAAGCTAGCAACAGCTCTTAATATGGCTCTGAACATTCTGTTGGGCCCTGCTGGATGCAAGCGCATCTAGTCAACCAATAATGTCTTTACTAAGTTTTGCTGCACAGATCCAAAGCTTTCTCTTGCTGAAGATGGCCACTTGGTACCCCCTTATTTAAATGCGCAGGCTGTGCTTGAAGCATGTTATGAAAGCAAAATAGGTTAGGAAATGGTATTATTCGCAAGCAAACTGAATAACAGTATCAAATCTGATGGGGTAGCACTGTGCAGTCAATTGAAACCGAGACTTAATAACTTCTGTGGTAAGGGAAAGAGGGTATTCTTAGCTGGCAGTAAACTTTCCTGCCTATATTTTTAGTCTGTTACTGTTTTCTTACTGTAAAAAAGAGTTATATCAAGCTCCAGCTCTATTATATGTTTGCGAGCTCTTTGTCAATCTCTTGGGCTCTCTTGGAGCTGTGGTGCCTGTGCTGGATCAGGCTTTGATCACCACTCCTAGCGATGAACAGCTGCTCCTTTTCTCTGTACCTGTGCACCTGAGGCGTCCATCAGTCAAGGGCAGTTACGTGCTGTAGCTCCCAGTCTAGTGAATTACTGGTGCTAAAGAGGGAGGATCCTGCTGCTCTGCCATGCTCTGTTCCTCCCTCTTCAGGCTGCATAGTTCCAGCCATCCTCTTCACTGTCTCTAGAACTAATCTAACTATACAGTGACCCGATTCAGCTTGGCAGTACTAAATAATAAAATAATTCCAAAACAAAAGTAAAGCATAGGTTTTTTGCTTCTTAGTAAGTTGTATTGGCTTTACTGTACAGATAGAACACCAGAAGTTACACAAGAGAGGAGCTGAGGCTGTGTGTTTGGGAAAGGGGAAACAGACAAGGAAGAGGGAGAAAGAAAGTGGTGGAGCAGGACCATTGCATCTTAAAGCAACCAGCTGTTAAATCCTCTCTGTTACACATCTGGCTATACTCATAGCATCTCAACACCTCTCCCTCTCCAGGCTTCCTTCTGCCCTGCCCGTGAAGTACTGGTGTTCTGCTATTGCCATTTTACAGGAGAAGGCATGATCAGTGGGTCTCTTGACATGGCAAGAAATTGAAGTCAGGTGAGTGATGAGAGATGAGTGTCTGAATCACTGGCCCTTCCCAGAAGGGGCAACTAATCTTTCATCCTCCCTCTTAATTCCTGCTCTTATATGGTAACTGTAGTTCTGCTTATGAGCACAGAGGGGTATTTTAATACTGCACTGCAAAGGCAGAGTTTTGGTATCTTTGTCCTGTCCTTTTATCCATGAACTATTACAAATAATCTGCTGCCTAGGAGGCAGAACGAAGGTTGCCTTCATTTGTTGCTGCCCTGCTGTAATCTCACTAGTTAGCTGCCAGAATTTTCTAATTTCTGAGATAAATATGCTAGCACTTGGATTTCAAATTGCAAAACCCTGTGGAGCATATTCATATCCAGGAGTGCTCCTAATTGGAGTTTTTATTAAATTTTTCTTTGTATTCAGGACTAGTAACATGAAAAGATATTATGGTGTTTGAGAGGTTCAAGCTAATATGCACCGAAGATTAGCTTGCTTCTACATAGTAATCATGTGGCACTTAAAAGTCACTCTGCAGACTGTACATGACACTCAGGGACATGTTTAAAAGCAGTGTAATCAGCTTTCAGTCTGGTCTTTCCCTTTGCCTGCATTTAGAATAGTCAGACAGAAATATTCTACTCACTGGTCTTGCAGAAGAGCTCACTTTAACTACCCACTTGTAAAATCTTTTAGTAGCATGGTACAAAGGCAGAAAACAGCCCATATAACATCTTTAAAATGAAGTAACACACTGGACTGGAATGCTTCTGAATGATGACATATTAACTGTGTTTCAGATTAGTACCAAAAAATTTTTGATTGTCTACATTTTGGTCAGTAACCCTTTCCACTTGTGGAGTTCATGCAGACAGACTACGCTTTCCTTGTTCACGTTCTGGGAGTATTTTTGCGGTATGGAATACTTGGTATTCACAATGCAAGTTAGTTGTGATTAGTCACTTAAGTCATTTGTTATTATTTCCATTACCTAATTGGGGAAGAATAATTTATAATTAGCAGGGTGAGTTTGGCTTTCTGAATAAGGCAATAATTTGTGGGATAGGATTTAGCAGGAAGTGGAATAAGGACATTTTCCCTTTCCCTAATTATACAGGTTTTGTCCTTGGAATCAATCCTGTAAAGTTAAGTTATCCTTAATACTTTAGGAAGGGAATATCTTGATTTTAAATACTGTATTCTATTTAAAAAGGAATGCAGCTCTGTGCTTGATATGAATTGTGAGAAGTATTGTCAGTACAGTTTTTATGTCAGGGTGCACACAGCGTGTGCATTGTTCCTGTTGCGTACTTGGATATCTTAGATCTGTGGGCTGTGGCTCTTCAAGTCACCCGTCAATTTGAACCTGTAATCAGTCATAGAGCTGTAGGCAGAGGCTAAAGGTTTGGTACAGGGTTCTAGTCAAAGCCACTCTTTGCTCTTAAGGCAGCTTTTTGGTACTACCTCCTGTTCTGTGGTACGTGTGGGGAAATGAATTAGGATTTTTGACAGTTACGAGCCAGGAGCTTATTGCTACTTCCACTTTTGGTTGGACTGGAAGTCTTTATAAGGATACATTTAATGTTAAATTCGGGGTAATGATGAGAGTCAGGACTGGTTGGAGACCAGCTTCTGCTGAATCTGTATAGGAATATTATACTGTGGGAGGAGTATTAACTTTAACTCTGGACAAATCAATGTCATGATGTAGTTTTAAATATTATTTCAAGCTTCAATATTGGATTGATTTTCATAAGTTATTCTTTGGCATCTGAAGTTCTAGTTCAATCTGTATTTGGCTTTCAAATTGCATTTTGAACTCTGCCCAGTAGAAATGAGAGACTGAGGTTGAAATAAAAAGTAACAGGATAGTGCATCGAGCCTCTCACTGGTCGGTGATGAGCGTGAGTGTTTGGGTATTGCTTGGAGGGCAGTTTCGACCTCCAGTGAGCTTATACAGAAATGGTAAGTTAGATGTTGCAGTGAATTATCTTCAGGGAGTGCTTTCTACTCTTCATGGATTACACAGAGGGACTAGTGTGATCCGGCTTCTGACTCAGATGTCTGCATTAAATACCTACTGCTAGATGTAATGAATCAGGTATTTTTTTTTTTTGCATGTTGGCAGTAGCACTAATGAGGACCAATTGCCTGAATTTTCAGCAATCTAGTCCTTCTTTGGAATTTCCTCAGATTGTTTTGGTCAGTGATTGTTCTTCTTGTCAGTTATTTTGAATAACACTTTGAATCCTTTTGGCAAATACGGAAATACTGTGAAGATAAGAAAGCTGGAGTGAAGGTAGGTTAGTTCATTCCAGCTTTGTTCAGGCTTGATCTAATTCTGAAGCAAATGTCTTTCCACAGAATGTTGGGTGGAGACATCCCAGATTCTGTAGCTCAGCCAGTCTGGCTATTTCTGTTGGAAAATTTTATTTCTTTTATACTTCTGTTCAGGTCAACTTTCTGCTTGTTTCTTCTTTCTGACATATGTACAGACTCACCTGGTTCCTATACATTTGATAAGAGTTTTCCCAGCAAGCTCAGTGGGTGTGAAAATATTCAATAAGCAGTACTTTATCACCCTGCCTGACCGCCAAAAATGAAATTGTAGTGGTGAAGGGGCTTGAACAGGAATTGAATCTTGCTTCTCTGAGGATTGGTATTAACATAGAATTCATTAATCTGCAGCTCTGGCTCAGGCAGGCATTTTCATTGCTCTTGCCTCCTCCTTTCCCTTCCTCCTCTTGGCTGCTTGTCCTTGTCTGGCTCTTCCTCTACCATGGTTGTGAGTATGACTACAGAATATGTTGGACTGGGGAACTGGATATAAAAAATTATTATGATATTGGTGGTACGGATTATATTTCAGCTGAATCACTTCCTTAGGAGACTACACAAATGTTTGTGCTGGGAGGACACTGTGAGAACCAGGATTGGAGGTGGAGTAGGAACGGCTTCAGCTGGCAAAAGCATCATTGCTGCCAAAACCTCCATCCCAGGAAAGTGCTGTGAAAGCAAAGGCAAACCTGATCAAGTGACCTGATATGATGTTGGCAGTGGATCTACTTGGAGCAGGGTATTGGATTAGGTGAGCTCCAGAGGTCGTATCCAACCTCAATTATTTTGTGGTTCTATGACTCAAACTTAAATCCTGTTTCAGGCATCCTTTGACTTTGTCAGGCATTTGCGCATACTTCATTCAGCACGAATACAAAGCTAAAATCAAAATTGTTCAGCAGAGATAGAGGCCCTCTGGACATCTGGTATGCTCAACATAGTAAAAGCCAGATCACATTCACCCAATTTTTATTTATTAAGAAGAACACTATTGGAACTTTTCTTTATTCTTTTCTGCCTTATTGAAAGTAAGAATTGCAAACACAGCACTATGTAGGCTGTTGTATTTCAGTTTGTTACAATTTGTTAATTGTAAATGATACGAAAGCTGAAAGGGTGATGTCTAGGTACAAACAGCAGATAATCCTGTACCTGTACCACTGTCAAACTTTCTGTGATAGCTGTGCCTGTTCTTCCATAGCCAATGACAAAGCAGTCAGTGCCTTCTGTGGTACAGGACTATCCTTGAAAGCGCTGGTATCTTCTCTCAGGATCAGGGCCACAGTGCAGTGGTAGTAGGCTGCATAGAGATGTTGAACACATACCTGTTTCCTTCTTCCTTGACATGATGCTGTTGCTGAGAGCGCTGTTCCTTTCCAGGTGCCTGGCCACGTGCACAAAATGCAGAGTGAAAGAGAAGGCAGCCCCTGCTCTAGCTGCAGTAATGCAGATATCAAAGGAAGTGCTAAAGTCCACAGTTCCCATCCATCTGGTGTGTCCCCCCAGTATTCCAGCTCTGTCAGCCCCTACTACTTTCCAATGAGATGATATTCAAAAAGACCACAACATACGGCACAAAGAGATCCAAGGCCAAAGAGGAGCACTTTGTCCAGGGCTCAGAGTGATGTGTTGTGCTTTTTCAGTAGCCTGCACAATATCAGTTAAAAAAACCCCATAAAATTCTTTTTAGTATGCATGAAAGTATAAGCAGGAGACCTAATACTAAAGTGTTTCTAGATTTGAGAATCCATTTCAGCTGTGCAAATTAAACTGGAATAAAGCGGTTCCAAGCTGATGTAAAGGTGTCCAAGTGGGTATTTGTAAGAAGTGGTGTAAGCAGATACAGCTCCACTTGTTTGACATCTAGAATGGGATTCATTGACTTATTTAATGCTGAGGAACAAATACTATGCTACACAGGAGTCGTGTCATTTTAAGGCAGATACATAAACTGATTAATGTGAGTTTTATTCCAAAATTGCTTCTCCACTAAGTAAAATGATTGTTTGGATGACTAGCTCAGTTTTGCATGTTTACATTGATGGCATAAAAAGTTTTAGTGAGATGAATCTCATCCCTGGTTTACTACAGGTCTCATTGTGCCCAGGTTTAACATGGGGATCTGAGAGCCTCCTCTTATTACTAACACAATCATGTTAGCCCTATCTGGACCTGATCCATACTGAAGAGAGGGACTGTGGTGGGGAGGGACAGAAGCATACCAACACGTAGAGCTATGGCCACAGCCAGGCCAAGGGGGACATCAGCCATGCAGGGGCTTCATGAAGGGTGTCACAACCTAGGGAGCATACAGGCAGGGTGACGTGTAAGGGCATGCCAATAGCTGATGTTGCCCAGACACAGGGCCTGCAGGTCCCTGGTGGCAATTAGGAGGAGTGTGAAAGGCAGGAAGAAGCACCACAGTAGGATGGTCTGGGAGAGGGAGGAGAGGGAGGCTCCCAAATTTTCTTGTGACAGCTCTGCCTGCACTTCCTGCATGCCAACAAGCATCACATATGGCACAGGGAGAGGCATGTAAGTTGCATTCCTTATGAGCTGAGAGCAAATTATTAGCTGCAGCATGTGAGGGATGTTTTTGAGAAATTACTTCATAAAAGTTTGGTGGAGGGTCTAGAGCTCAGGGATCTAGTCTCAAGGGGAATTCTCTGGTGGCAGACCTGATCCCAGCTGTGATCTCAAGCCAGATAGCCCTTTTCTCCATGCCACCACAGCTGTTCATATCACCATGGGACAGTCTGCATGGGGACACTGATGCCACTGAAATATAATGTGCTCTGTATTATTTTGCTGTGTGGTTTACTGCCTTATGTGGCTCTGCTGCCAGATGTCCCTGGTGGGAGGAGTTCGTATATACTGACCAGCCCTTCTCCTCTGAGTGGGGTGAGCCAGGCTGTAGTCACAGCACCTCTACTTATCAGTGACATCACTGCTGAGACAAATCAATCCTGAAGGAGAATTTGCTCTTTTAAAGGAAGGCAGGGAGTCATTGCACGTTACAGGTTGGCATGATGTATACTGGTTATTTGAACTAGAGAGGGCAAAATACCTCAGGCTGTTGCCCAGGCTTTATGAGTTTATTTGTGTATGGCTAACAGCTTGCTGTCCCCAGCTCTGTGCCTCACCCAGGACGTGCAAGGTGCCTCTGAGTCAGCTGCTGCATCACCTCCATTTACATCATGGCTGTGGTCTGGGGGATAATAGGGCTGATTCATGTTGATTCATCGGCAGCTCAAATGTCTATGCAGCCTGTGCTAGACAGAAACCTGGGACGTTATTTTTCTCCTTTCACTCTATCTAAGGTGTTCCTACTCTTCACCACTCTTTGTCCTTAGCCAAGCTTGACTATGGGGAGATTCACTGTTCTGCAGAGAACTGCTAGAAATTCTTCCTTCTCCCATCCCCCAGCCATTTCAAGGGACTTTCTTCAGTCTTCAGTTGTAGAAGCACAGTGTCAGATGGGTCCTCACTGTGCTACCAACCTGTGCATGTCTGCAGGGGGCTGCTGCTTCAGTTCTTGATGGCCCATTGAGGCAAGTATTTGGCAATTTTCTTTCCTTTGCCTTTCTTTTGCCCTCACTCACCTGGGTCCTAATCTGTTCATGTCCCTTTTAACCTCATGCAGAACTGAAGAACATTATGACACAACAACATTAAAGGTATTGCAAAATATTCCTGTATGTTCTGCACAGCAGCTGTGGAAAAAGCTCACAAAATACTGTGTTATTATGAACTGCATGGAAAAATACTGCCTATTGTACACAGGCTGCTTCCTTGCTACTGTGAAAGCTCCTTTCTGACCCACTGGTGTTTTCTCCAGGGCACAGACACCCTAAGCAGTTCTCCATCTCACCCCACCACTTTCCTCCTTCACGCTATGCTCAGCCTTTCATTCCCTCCCTGCTTCATTCTGCTGGCTCTGTCCCTGCAGCTGTGTGCCAGGAAGTGGATTGAACCCTATCACCAAAATTATCAAAGCTGAAGGGAACTCCATTTCTGAGGGTTATTGATACTCCTGATGGCTGCAGCAGTGTAGTCAGCAGCACAGCCCCATTGTCCAGTTATCAGGCAGTGCCTGGCAGAGAAAGTGGTTTTGGCTGGACAGGAATCTCTCTGGTGGCTTTGCCTTGCAGAAGACTAAGTTTTGTGTCCTGCCTGACAGGGGTCTGTCAAAGTGGCTTCAGTGTAATAAGACTGGGGGATGATCCAGAGGATCTGCCTCACTGAGGCTTTGAAGAGGTGGTGGTGCAGGGTGAGAAGAATGGGAAGAAAGGTGGAAATGAGGGTATGAAAACTCAGTGCATCCAGACAAGACTGGGGATGCTGTCAGAATAGAGATAGGGTTAAAGGGGAGAAAGCTGAGCATCGGATCAAGCAGAGGAGTGTTGAAGGGGAATGTCATCTTTTACTAGAAAGGTATAGCTAGAAAAAGCTCTGACACATTTTCAAGCATGCTGACTTTTCAGTGACATGGAGATGAGTTTATGTGCCTGAAAATCTGTCTGGTTCCTGCCCCTTTCATTTAGTAAAAAACAAGACCTGTCCTTACAAATATTGCCGTGATCATGTTCTCAGGCCATCACAGCTCCAAAACCCCCGCAAATACAGCCAGAAGTAGAGACAGAATGATGTGTGGGGAACTGGCAGTTGGTGGAAAAATTCAAAGGCAATTCTTCTTGCCAGCTTTCCCAAGGATGTGTTAAAAACAGGCCTCTAACTTCCTTAAGCAGTCTCTGCCCAGGAGTAGATTTTACATTCTCTAGGCTCCCTAGAGTTCAAACACATTTAGTGTCTAAAAATGCTCACCTCTCTGTTCTATAGGTGAGTCCCTCTTGGCTTTCATCAAAATTAGCAGAGCTACCCAAATAGTAGATACGATGAGGATCAGTCCTTTTCTGTTATCTTTCTGCACATTTTCCCCTGATCTTTACTGCCTCAAGCTAAATATGTCCACCATATGTGCCAGAGCTCTGTCCCTAGGCTTGCCATGGCACAGACAGTGCACGGAGGAAGTCCCCTGGCCTATGGTAACATACAGCCCAAATTTGTGTTTCTGGGTTAGTGAAGGGTAAGCAATGATATACAATTTCAGGGAGGATCATTGGTTTGCAATCTCTCCAGGAAATTGTAATGTTCACTTAGACACTATCCTTAGTCTGAATATGTTAAGCCCACTGGTGAAAAGATAGCCACAATTTAAGTTAATTGTACACTTACTGGAAGCAATAAGAGTTCTCTTTGTAGTCAGTCCTCCCACTCATGGCATCAGCTGGTTTTGTATCACACCACAAACCAGTGGGGAGAAAACAATAATTCTTGACTCTCTTTTTTTTTAAGTGGAGGAGGCAATATTTTTGCATTCCGTGCAAAAGCTTTATTCATCAGCAACCTTGCATTTAACTGCAATTTTCAAGTGTCTCGCAAAAGATCATCACACGCATCCTGAGAAATATCAGCAGTGGAACTGTCACTTTATTGTGAAGAAAGAAAAGAAGACAAAAAGAAGTGAAATTGAGGGAATTGGTGTCAGGACTTTCTGTCTCTACTTTTAGGCTTAGTTTGTTAGAAACTGTTAAATGGGGAAGTGAGCTGTTTTCAAAAGGCTTTTTGGTAAAATGCAATCCAATGGTAATGCTTCCATACTTTTCTCTCCAATTTACACCACAGGGCTGTGGAATAGGTAATGAGGCGGCATTCTGTCTCAACAGTCCTTAAATCCAGAGAAAGCGAGAGAAAGAGAAACAGGCTGCTTGCCTCTGAAGTGCTGATAGTTGACTCTAAAGGATCCTTGAGCTTGTCATTGATAGAAGAATGATCTTCTTCAAGTGTAAGAACACTGTTTTGGACTTTATGGACTTGGGCTCCAATGCTGGCAAGAGTTAGATATTGCTGTGCAAAGAACTTTTCCCTGGGCATTCAGAAGGAATTTTCAATAGCTCTGCATGTTTACTCCCCAAAGCAGGAGTTTCTATGTACTTTCTGTGGACAAATGCTGGTGAAAGCAAACCATGGCACCACATTAAGGCCAGAAAAACTGCTTAAAAAAACAGCTTGTTCCCCTTCCCTTTTCTCAGTCAGTCATCCCAATTCTTACAGAAACCTTCTTACAATTGCAGCATAAGCATTTGTATGACTTTGTGGGGAACTATATTGCAAAAATTGCATATTTTTTTCCCAAGGGTTGTTTTTCATCTGGATCAGTTCCTTGATCTGGTTAACCATGCAGCCACACAAATATTTATGATGGCACAGTACAACAGATGATCTGGGAGAAATTGTGGGAGTGGGAGAAAGTGGGGACTGCTTTATTGGTAATCATGTTCACTTAAAAGAATACCAAACTGTAGCTTAAAGAAGAAAGGAATAGCAGTGGGATGACACATCTGAGAAGGGAGTTGAGGCATGTGCATTATTCTCCAGAAATGAAAACACAGCTTCAAATATCAAATGGTGCCATTACAGGGGGTGAATATCAGCTGACACAGCCATTTCCAAATGTTGCAGTCTGCAGGGAGGGAGATTTTTCAGTATTTCAGTCTGTCTGAAACTTCACTTTGAGGGAGCTGGGAAGCAGAAGAAGCAGATGGTGGATCCAAACAGCTGCAAAAGCAGTGATCTGCATGTAGATGACCCTGTGCCTCCATGTGATCCACAAGATCTGAAGTGAGATGCTATGTGAGATTTTTTTTGATAAATATGCTGCTGTCTCTGTGTGTTTGTGTGTGTGCACAGATGGGTTCTTGCGTGGTGTTCTTCTCTTGAAGGTGCTCGTTGTGGGTTTCTTTTGAATTGGTTTGTCACCAGAAGGAGAGCATTGCACACAGATTTATTTACTGCTCTTTTCTTAAGAAGCTGTGCTACTTGTAGTACTCTTCTGGGCCCTGCATGCTGCAATGGCACAATAGCCTGTACAAGTGCTCACAGAAGGATGATGTGGCTCCTTGTTCCATGTTGCTGGTGTTCACCCTGACTTCTGTCACTTGGGCTTGTGTGGCCATGGGAAAGGGCCTTCTCTGTACCTGCCCACACCCACCAAAACTGACTTCGCTGGGCCTTTGATAGCCTCTGACATTTGCTTAAATATGTCTGAGTTTTATGCCAAAATATCCTAGTTCCAGTGCATTCAGGTTGAGAGGAGAGAAATTGAATAAATGTTGTTTCCAGCTTCCTGAGGTTCTACTGCATTTTATAAAACCCTTCAGAGACAATTTCCAGTCCAGAAGGGAGCTCACAACATGCTTCACCATCATTAAGCTAAAGCAGTTGCCAAGTCTACTGAGAGCCTTACAGCTACATGTGTGCTGAAATGCCTTTCTGGACAGAGGTCCAAAGTGCTGGGCTATGTCAAAGCTGCAGTTTCAACACCCAGCTTGTATCTATTCTTTCTCTACAGGACCCAAGGTATAACTTAGACGCATCCAAGCTAATTTTGAACCACGTTAACTCAGTTGCCTATGGCAGTCTAATTAAGGGAGCAAGGAGTTAATATAAAATGTCCTGTCAAAAAAATCAAGGTAGATTAGGCAGCACTGAGCTCCATGGTGCTGCGGGTTTATGACTGTCCCTGGTCCAAAAGACAAAAGTTTGGCTCTTTTCACAGGGTACAGTATTTTGGGGGCTGTCATACCTTTACATTGTGATGGAATATGCTTCTTGAATACTCCTGAGATGAGTATTCCCTGTTTACACCTGTCTTTTAAGACATTCTCTAGCCCATTATTGTATCTAGTCTCATAGTTGTACACAAGGTAAGAGAAGGGGTTTCTGCTCTGTAGTCAGTGTTGTGGGAGGATGGACTATGTTCAAGTACTTTGATTCCAGACTAAATGCCAAGTCTGCTTTAGCCTGGCACGTCTTGTGTTAGTGTTTCCAGGGACACATGAACCAGTTCCTTTTAGAAATGTTTTTTAATGAATGAAGTTCTGAATATCCAAGTGACACTTCATTATTCACTGCTACTTTATTTCAGTAGATGTTGTTTCAGTCAGTATCTCCCTAGCTTTTAAGTGAATAATGACATTATACCTTCACTTCTTCAGAGACTCTCAGGATCAAAGACGTCAACTACACTGTGATCTTCATTAAAAGGGAAAGACAACAGGGAGAGGGCTAGCTCACGCAGTGAAAAGATCTTTTAAAAATCTTTGTCTCCTCAGACTATAATAACAGAACAATGACTCTCACTGGGTAATGGATGCCGGGTAAGAAGCAGAACAGTGCTGAAATCAGACAATTTGGTAGTTTTCTTCTTTTGTGGAAGGGGAAGGTGCTTTCCAGATCATTACAAATGCTTTGTTGCCCTCACATTTAGCTACATTGTAGGAAACCTCATGGGAAGAATGACCTTGGGAATAGGTTTACAGTTCCAGCTGCTGCAAATTTAAGGGCAGGATTGTTGGCTTATAAAGCTATGAGTGAAAAAGAAGCAAAAATGTCTTAATCAATTCCAGGACCAGAAATATGGACAACTTTTTAAGCACTAGTTTTGCATGTCTGCATAGCTATATCAGGGCTCTGAGGGCACCCCCATTTCTGACTACCCTTGCCCAGGCCTCTGGGGCTCCCCCCACCATGCCTGCAACCTAGGATTCCCCTGGGACTGTCGGTCTCTGCTCCAGTGATGCTTCAGCAGAGCCACTCTCCATCTGCCTACAGCCCTTCTCAGCTGTGAGTGCCCCAGGCTGGGCCCACCACAGGCCCATGTCCCCACCCCTACAGAGTTGCCCAATGCCTGGAGCTGGGACTATCTTGGGTTCCCCGGGGACTCCCTAGCAGCTCTGTTTTGCCATCTCTCATGGGAAGACCCCAGCCCTTGCAGGGCCCTGACAGTCAGGTTGCTTTTGCTGGAATTCAGCCAGCACCTTTCTGAGGGCTTTTTTCCTGGTGCTTTCTCAGATATGTGAATACATCTGAGCTGACTAAAAATATTCTTATCTATTATTCAATAATCTCTTCATCTTTCACCTTGCTGCTGGGTTGCTTTGTAAAACTTTAACAATAAGCTCATTTGATTGAAGTGGAGATAAGAAGTCAGCTCATATGTGCAGATTTTTGCTGGGGAACGATTTGTGAAACCCGTGTGTATTTGGCCTGTCTGCTTGTTTCAAGACCTGTAGACACTACCATAGGTAGTGCCCTAAGAAGCGGATACTTGTTTGCTTCCACAGACATTTCAAGTATGTAACATAAGGCAAACACATTCTTTAACCTTTATTTAAAAATATCTGTTACAGAAGCCCTGAGCTCGACTCTAATACCCAGGAATAGCAAATGAGCTATTCACCAATATGAAGCAATGCTCTAAGCAGAGTATTTTCATCACTCTATTTTTTTTATTTGAATGATTCTTCTTCATCAGAATATTTGGTGAATGTATTTGACAACATTGCCTTAAAGAGTTTATGACAGCCACATGTTTGAGGCTGGAAGAGAGGGAGGAAGGGAGGGTTACTTAATGTGAGAAGATATTGCCGACCGCAACAACTCCCTGTCCCTCTTATCCTGTGTTGGCTATTATGACACGGTTCTGGTTTTGGAAATATGTGGTTTCTTATTTTGTTCCTGAAAAAAGAAAGGGAATACATTTTCCAACATCATTGTGAGAAGAAACTGTCATTGCCCAGCCTGCACAACATGTGCGTGCACTATGCACAGGTGGTGTGAAAATATCTGTTTCATGAGGACACTTGCTCAGGAGTGATAAGGGAAGCCTATCTCTAACCCAGGCCATGGTAGTATGCGTGCTCTGAAACACTTGTCCCACCTACCTCAGAAAACTTCACTACAAAGTATCTGAGGGGTTGCCCCAGTACAGATTGGTGGATATCTGTCACCTTCTGCTGCTTTTGCCACCGGTGTGATAGCAGTGGCTTTTCCATGCTTGCCGAAGAAGCTCTTTCACTTGAGATATCCCTCCAGGTTTCCTGTGTAAGTGGTACTGAAAAAAAACCTATCTATTTTATCAGGACTTCCTGGTATCACAGTTCTGAAGGAAGGGAGGGTTAAAAGCATTTTTTAAAAAAGACTTTTTAATTAAAAATTAATTAGAAATATCTTATTAAACCTCTTTGGCCTTAACTATACTGAGAAAATATACTAATCTAGCACATAACTTGCATAAACCAGCATTGTGTTTAATATTGTGGAAGCATGTCACAAATTTCTGCCCTTGCTCATTCCAAGGACAAAATGAAATGTAACATTGGGATAGTTAGAAAACATTTTACCTCATACATTTTAACACTGCATTTTCCCTGTATAGTGTTGGGCTTAGTTATTCTAATTTTATCTTCAGTAATGTGTTTCTAATTTTGTTGTTGTGGCTGTTGTTCCCTCAGGGTATTTGGAAATGAGACTCAGCATTTAAAAAAATGCTTAGATGTAACAGACTTCTAATGATGAAATCAATGAAAAGAGTATTTCTAACTATAAATCCTGAATACTTTATCATTAATACATAAAAAGTTGCTACTGTTTGTTGGGTACTGAGTTTTCCATTCCTGGTGCATTTAACCACTTAATTGTCCTGGGGATATTCTGTGCATATCTGGAAATCTCCATTCAGAAGGGCCAGTTGACATGTTTTCCACCAAAGTATATGTCAGATGTGAAGAATATATGTCCTGTGTGTAGAACCCACAGGAAACCTTTTAAAACAAGAGGACTGTGTGGCCGATGCAATGTTATGGCATTGTGACCAAGAGGCTGGCTTAATTTGGAAGCAACAGCAGACATTTCCTCTGAGATAGAAATAAGTGCAATTTTTCTTTCATTTATCTGGAAAAGTTGGCTTACTCCAGATCTGGAAGGAGGCATGTATGGCTAGTCAGGATTGAGGGACTTTCCAACAGTGGCTCTTCTTCACCTGTGTGCAAAGGTGATACATATCTTGCTATATGTGCACTCTCAGGAGTTGGGTTTTTCTTCTGTGGAAACTCTTCTCCATGTCTCTTTGTGACAGCAGCTTGTCTGCTCTACCCTATATCTCCCCAGAATTTTTATCTGAACCATTGAGGGCATCTGGAGGTAAAAGGAAAGCCCCAGACCAAGGACTTTGGAATGGCCAGTTCTCACTTTCCCTAATGGCCATAGCATCAGCAAAGGAGAATCAGCAAGGGTGTCAGTGGGGCCTACACTTGCAGATGTCTTGATTTACATATCTGTAGATTACTCTAATAGGATAATGTGTTTAAAAAAGGATTATCTTGCTGTGTCTTGTTTTCCAAATATCAGCCCAGAGCAAGTTTTTACAGCTGATATACAATGGCCTGATAGAAATATTTATGGTAGAAATTCTGTCAGCTCTTTAATGCCAGCAACACCCTGACTGCGTAGTCACTGGAAGACTTTGCTGTCAAAATGACTCTTTCTTTTGCAAATGACGATATGTTTGGGGAATATTGTTTGGTGCTTCTAAAAGGAGAGGCTCCATGCTGGTTGGTGGTTAGCCGAGCTCGCAGGTCCTGGGTGCCAATGTCCCCAGGCAGCTCCACCAGGAACAATAGGGGTGGGTACTCATGCGGCACTTTTCATCTTCAGGTGGGTTCACAGAGAGTGTGGGACCCACTCCTCACCAGCTGCACTCACTGTCGGCTGCAGAGCTGCAGTGGCTGCTCTTCTGTGGCTCGAGGCAGGAATGGTCCTGGTGGTATGTGGTACATGTGCTGCTTGTCACTCTAAACGTCGCTTGGAGAAAAAGCAGCATGTGCCCTAAGCCAGGACATGCAGCACATCCCAGCTCAGGCACTCGCTGCTTGCCATGGCGGGCTACCACATTGTGCCTGCCTGGAGACAGGACTTCCCTATCAGAGTAAATAGACAATGATGTCTTTATTAGGATATTTTTGATGGAAACACACCCATGAAGCATAAGGCTTCCTAAATTCTTTTGACTACCCTATGTGTGACTGTGGGGGATTTTCTTCCTCTTTTTGATCCTGATTTAATTTCCCAGACTTGGACCATTCCTGGTAAAGAATACCAAATATGTGAAATTATATCATGTCTCTAGAGGGATGTTACTGAATACTGTTCAGTGTCCTCATGGAAAAAATGTTGACATGGCAAGCTTATGACAGAGGGCTCTGCCTTTGTGGAACTGCTGGATAACCTTTCTGTGGACACGCCCTTGGGAGATACTCAGAAACAATGGTCTCACATGTTGGTATGGACAGAAGCTACCAAGAATTTGGATAAAAAGGCAAATGTATTTGCTGAGCCATTCTTGGTAACACAACAGCTTGTACAGTAGTATATTTGTTATCATTGGCCAGATTTAGCAGCAGGTTATGTTCAGCACATGATGTATAAAAACCCGTGAAAAATAATATTGTGATCTAAGATCACTGAGCTTTAGCTTACATGGTACATTGCCTGCTTTCAGTTAGGCTCAATTCAATGAAAATTAGTGCCAGTTGTGTTTCGTTAGTGCACCAAAAAGAGGGCTGTGTTTTTGTTTTCCAGAAAGTTGCTGAATCACATCACTGTGCGGAGTATGTTCCTCAAATGGCCTTTCTCTAATGATGGGGAAAAAAAAAAAGGCAAAAAAGAAAGCAGCAGCAAACCTGTATTAGAAGTCAAACGATGAACAATATTATGTAGATTACATGAGGAAAAGTTACAGTATCCTTTTATTTTATTATATTTCTCATGCTGCATTGCCTTGGAATTGAAGGGCATAGAGTATTCCTTTTCTCTTTTACTGCTGCATGGCTTGTGCTTAACTATTTATGTTGCAGCGCTATGACCTGCTCTTGCTCCCCAGGAGACACACACTAAAGTATTATTAGACCTAAGTGTGTGTGGGGGAAAGCTCTTAGTATAATTTTTTATGTATAAATATTGCATACTTTATACCCATCCTTAGAGTTGTACCAAAATGTAAGTTATCTGATGCACACTCTGGTGGCCAGTCTTTCTACAAGAAGAATTCACAGTTGCAACACTGTAAATAATGCATGTGTCTTTGCTGTGTATTGTGCACTGGTTTTTATTTCTGATTGCTAATTTAAGAGCACACATACTGCTCGGTCCAGCTCTGAGCAGGTATTTTTTAGTTGCTAGTCCTTTGATCTCTAAGACTGAAACTGGGTTGGTTTAATAACACTCAGTTTCTGTTAAACTTTGTTCTTGGTCACAGCTCCCTATCTGTTTCAAAAAGAAAAAGAAAAAAAAAATCTTATCCTCTGTTTTGTTGGACTGTAATAAACACAGTGAGGTAGAGGCTCTTGGTACAGATTTGTGTCATGCTCAGCAAACACAAATCTGTCTAGGATGGGCATTCTGGGCTTTACAGCCATACAAATAACTACCAGCTTTCTGGACCTTCAATACAGGTATACATGGGTTAAAGACTTAGAAAATTTTGTGTATGCACATGTGAATTCAAATACACATAATGTTCAGTTCAGTCACATAGCCTCTTCTGACAATAACTAACTATGACATTTCTGTATATTCTGTCTTTTGAATCGGCTCTGCTTAATGCTGCTTCTCTTATGTTGTCTGTGACATGGTTAGCCTTTTTTCAGTTATTCTTTTTGTTCAACAGGAAATGCCAGGCTTTCCTTTCCTTTCCTTTCCTTTCCTTTCCTTTCCTTTCCTTTCCTTTCCTTTCCTTTCCTTTCTTTCCCTTTCCCTTTCCCTTTCCCTTTCCCTTTCCCTTTCCCTTTCCTTCTAGGCAGTGCTCTATTACTTCAGCAGTAGGTGTTGGAAGATGAACTTCTGCTCAACTTCCAGGCAAGCAAATCTCCATCCTGCAATGTGCAGAGGAGCAGGTGAAGTGCTGGGACACCCCAGTGACTGGGGGAAACACTGAGAAATTCCTGACTCCCTGTAGGGCACAAAGTGTGAACACGGAGAGGGAAGGAGGAAGACGGTGTGGACCTGCAACTCTCTTGTTGATGCCCTGAGAGGCAGGTCTGGTGCTGCTCCCCCTGTTTGCAGGGCAATTGCTCTGGGCCTTTCGTAGGGCTCTGCTCCCTAAGACGTTTTCCTCCTCTACCTTTCTCTCTCCTTTCTCTCAGGGTCATCACTTAAGGTTGAAAACGCCTCTTGCTCAGGAAAAGAAGGCGGCCTGCTCCCTCTATAGGCTTCCCTGGTTGTTGCTTCCATGAACCAGCCATCCAGGGGATCAGAGCTGCATGCAGGCTTTGAAGACTGACAAAAATGCTGAAGTGAGATGTATTTTGCATTTCTTTTAAACTTAGAGATGGGCTTTGTGTGTGTACATGTGTGTAAATATGCATTTGTGTGTGTCTGCATGAGCGTGTGGCTATACACATGCCCACACGTGTTCTCTAACACCTATGGTATATAGCTACTTTTCCTGCAAAAGTCATGTATGAGTCATGTAGGAGATGTTTAGTTTCAGTCTTTTTTTAGAACAAGTGCATGATCCTTTTGTGTGAAGTTGCTGTTTGTTAATCATTTATGACAACAACTTCCTGACTGCATCCTACCCGTGTTAATGGAAGAGACACCATCTGAGCCAGCAGTTCCATGAACTCAGGCACGCTTCCTCCGCAGTGCCCTCTATTCCACCTGCTTTTGTCTCCTCTCTGTCCCAGGACCCTGCCTCCCCAGTTGCACCAGCACTGCGGTTTCTGGCATCGTTCTGGTAGGAAAAGCAACCTGTATTAAGAACAACTCTGTAAATAAAAAAGCCTATTTGTAATTTGGATCAGCTCAGTGACCTGATTTACAGCACAAACCCAAAAACAGTTGCAGAGAAGCATGAGTGTGAGGAAGCAGCTGGAGGCAAGGCAGGGATGGGAGACAGACGTTCCCAAGCTGTCCTTGCAGCTGAAGTCCCCTTTTTGTGTAACTGCAGCTGCCAGCCTACCTTTGCTCTGGCACAGATATCAAAGGGAATTCCCCTGCACTGCCTGGAGTAGCACTTTAGGGAAAAACTGACACATTGGTAAGTTATATATTAACCATTATAGAGAGTGGCAGAGCAACAAGGCAGTGAGTTACTGATAAAAAAAAATAGCAACATTTCCATTATGCAGAGCACGGGTAATAGCGCCTAGGAAAAAACTGCGCAGCTCTTTTCACTAAATTATACTGTTTTCAATTCTTCCATACTTTCTGAAATGTGAATACATTGTTCAGATGTTTTCAATGGTAAATAAATGCCTCTGGCTGTTTCTTGTGGGTAGCTGAGGGGAGAAGACAGGAAATGTTTTAGCTAAAATGATGCAGCTATTTTCAAGGAAGTGTCAGAAGAGCAGCATACAAGATTTCAGGAGTTACAGAAAAAAAATAATCATAGCAGTCATCCAGCACTGTGCTCAGTTTTCGTTCCCGAGGTCTGACCTTGCTTTGTGTTCAGCATTATCAGAGATCTGCTGCAATGAAGTTTATGTACTTACGTCTCTTAGGACACAAATTAATTTCTTTAACTTAAGTTTAAAAGCAGAACCTTGCCAGAGATGACAAATACAAGTATTATATATCACCAGTTAAATGACTAATGTTTTATTTGTCTTTGAAGTTTCTGGTGAAAGCTGAAGCATAATGGTGAAAGAAAAAATAATTTAAGTTACATAACACCTCACATATGGAATTGATAATGCTCTGTTTTTGTACATTGCTCTTCAGTGGTTATATATATACATATATAATGAAGATGATTCCATTTGGTGTCCAATATGTGCTGTGCATTTATTCAGGAGATTCAGGAGATTTAAACTTTTTCACTGAAGATGAGAAGATCCTTCTTTTGTTCAATATATTCCACTACTTAATGAAAAGAACCCTGTCCATGTTTCTAGTCAATTGTTTGGTTTTCAAGAGACATTTCTTGACCTTCAAAACCACAAAAATGATCCTTGCTTTAGACCAAAATACCACCTTTTTGAATTGAAGAAAAACCCCAAACCAATACCCACTTTTTTTCTTTTCCCAAAGCACTTCTTATTTCAGTAGTGATATATTTCCTTAAAGTTGTATGTTTGGAATTGAATTGCATGGAATTTATGTAGCACTCTTACATAATGAATAATAAAACCAAAATCCCTGAGGTCTTTTTATCAGGAGCTCAGCTAGACAGGCACTTGAGAGACCCTTTTTCTACTCCCAGTACTATGGGAAACATACTCTGCACTTGACAAGGTGAAATAAAAAAGCATTCAGATAACAAAAGGCTGGTAATAAATACTAATGCATACTGGAGACTTGAGGATAGGCCATGTTCAGGGCAGGATATCGCTCAAATGTGTTTGGAAGGGAAGTACTGACAGGGATTTCTTCTCCACCCCTTAGAGCTGCTGACCACTGGATCAGGGTTGCTCTGGGACGTGGAGGCTGCATCTCCTTTCATCCCACCCTGACCTCTTCAAGAAAACAGAGGCATGAGTAAGGGAGATGAATGATTTTGTTTAAATAGCTGGTGCCGGCTGCCAAGGAGGCAACTTGTGACAGACGAGAAGAGCGTTGAAAGGCAAAAAGGGGTAGCCAGGATTAGGTCAAAAGAAAGGCTAAGCAAAACCAGAGAGAGAAACACTTAGGCAAAGACTTAGCCCAGGGATGAGTGATGCAGAGTTTCTATGGGACGGATAAAATCCAGGATAAAAGTGTTCTTAGTAATAGTGTGATTGTTGGTTGGATACAAGGGCACTGTATGTGTACTAGCATTGCAGATACTGATCATCTTTAAGCTGGTGCCAAAGGTCTGTCACATACACCAATTTGGAATTGCTGCCAGTTTTCTGAGTACAGTGTGTCCAGATAATTATTGCAAGTCTGCAGTAAGAAGCATGAAAGTTATGCTTGTATCTGATATTCAGACTCCAAGAAAAGGGGAAAGAAATGTAGGTCTTTTACGTGAAAATTTTGACCAGTCTCATCAGAAGAAGAAAAGAAAAAGCTTTGTACTTGCCCATAAATTAAACACCTGTTGACGAAAACACAACATCAATTTCCACTTGTTGGAAATGTTTTGCATACAGGCTTTGGCAACACCATTTCTCCTCACAGGAAGAAGACTGTAAGACAACCCAGCATTACCTTTCAGATGGTTATGCCATCATGCTACTGTATTGCACTACCAGGGTGTTGCAAAGAATGCCTTACAATGTGGAGCTACCCAAACCTAACAAGGCTTGGGAGTGGCATATTTGTTACTGTATGCATGACCTCATCTTCAAAGGAAGATTAGCATTAGCCAACTTAATATGATGGAAAGTTGGGAGGAGTTGGTTTAAATCTTCTTTCAGCAACAACAGGGTTCAACTAAAAAATAAAATCCATTGTTGTTGTCGTTCTCTTTGCCAGTTCTATGTGTGTTCTTTTTTATTTCAGCAGAGGCAACATCAGAAAGTGGTGTTCAGAGCAGTTGGTATGGCTATTTGAGCTGCTCAGTGGGGCCATGAAGATCATGCTTTGGGCTGGAGGCAGGCACCTGTGTCTGCAGAGCAGAGGACGGAGCTGCCGGTAGCTGCCAGCAGCCAGCTCTGGTGTCAGACTTATGCAAAGCATGATTAAAACAATGCCACTTCTGAATACAAAATTCCCCTATTTCTTTCTTGCTTTAGTGAGAAGAGCTCTGCAGATGTGGGGACAGGGACAAAAGTAGCCAGTATTTCCTCTCTTTCTACATGCTAGTCAGCCCTGTTCATGGAGCACTGGCTCATCCCTCTGGCTTCTGAACTGAGAAAAGAAGATGCTCCTCTTCCAAGTTACTAATGAATCATCCCTTTTAGTACATAGCATGCATGACTGCATTGTTAAAAGCAGTCTTAATCACTTACTGAGAAAAATGTTATTGATCATTTCTCCCTTTTAGCTGTTAAGTGGAAGCCTTGGGAGTTGTGACTCACAGCCTGTGTGCTGTGGCAAGCCCAGAAAGACTTTAGTAGATTTTTAGCTAATTATAGGAGCCCTCTGCATCTTATTCCTCACATCTTCCTAGTATAGCTATAATCTGGAAAAATTGTAGATTTCTTAGTTTTATACTATTGTAGAAATCACTCTTTTGCAGAGGTATTTGACCTTAACTTTACACCAAAATTCAAAGAAGGATTTTTGGTAGGCAATGGACTTGTAGCAGGGGATAGGACAAAACAGCTCCTGGGCTGGAAGAAGCCCACCCCTCATTTTGCCTTTAGCTCTGTAGTGGTGTTGGACATGCTGTGCATACAGCAGTACACCCTGGTTTATGAGCATAGGACTATGTGTCAACAGAACAGTGAAATAAGGAAAAAAAAAAGTAGTAAGAGTAAATTTGAAGGTTCTTGACAGCCTCCTGGAAAGAGAATGAATGGGTCTGAGCTAAGAAGTAACTTCTGTTGTTTACTCAGAATGGCCAAGGGCAGAGAAAAGTGAATAGGTGAAATGTTTTCAATGTGATGTGGGAAAAAATGTATCTGTAGCTATTTCAAATGTAGACAGATATACTGATAGACGTACCTGTGTATTAATTGCATAAAAACTACTAGACTGAAAGATTATTATTAATGCCAAATGGTCAAGTTTTCAACTGGTGCAGGATACCATAGTTAAGATAGTCTGTACCCTCTTAAATCAGTCTTTGTATGTCTATTATATGAGTATAACATGGCTGTATTCTATCATTGCATCCAACTTATTTAACTGAATCAGTCACTTGTTCATTTCTCCACAAATTCAAAAGACGCTACAGGGCCTCCATGGAGGAGGAGGAGGAATAAGACATATTGGGACAGTTCTGGTAGTGAGTGATTGAAGCATGTTTGTTGTTATCAGTTTTTTTCTGTTATTTCCCCTAAATAACCTTTCTCATTCATTCTGAACAGAGAGCTTCCCCACGTGCCCCTCCGTGACACTACATGACATATTGCGGATCAGCAGGTCCTCTGCTCTCCCACCACAGCCTTCCTTAGCTTCTGGAAAATGAAACCAACCTCTGCTGTGAGTAGACACTTAGGAGGCAGGGGTAAGAGGGGTAAAAAGGCACCCAACTAGTGATTGATTGTGTAATGATACTAAAAACACATGCATTACAACACTTCATCATGTTTGACTGTAGCTGGGAGCAAAGATGATGTAAAATAATGTATGACAATAGTTTTCTTTCAGCATCTTTGCCTACCACTGGATAAGTAGCTTTTTGTTTCTTGAGCTGTCATTGTTGGGAAAAGCATTGCCGTCAGCTGTAGGTCTTAGAAATATCCTTTGATAAATGGCAAGGAAATGGGATTTATTTTGAAACAGAATCTTGCCTCCCTGATGTGTTGCTTGATGAATGTGGTCACTTGATGGAAGCATGGTGCCATAGGGGAAAAGCCCTTGAGATCTGTCCCTGTGTCAGCTCAGCTCTCAGAGAATGACACAAACCATCGTGGAGGAAGAAGATGTTCCCAGTGGTATCACAGAGAAAGAACAGACAAGAAGACATTTGAGAAGAAGGGCATGCAAAGTACCCTAGCAAAACTGCATTTGGTGTTTTCAAGGGAGGATTCAGTGAGAGCAGAGATTTATAGTGAGCCTTGCTGGGGGATAGCTCTGGAGAAAAGCCAAGAATCTCCAGAGGCCTCCCCAGCCACCACAGGCTGTTGGCAGGGGTTCAGGTTTTGTGTGATGACCCTACAGATGCAGATGAGTGTAACTTGTAGAGCTGAAATCCCAGCCATCCTCTGGATGGAGTCTAAAGGGTCCTAAAAGATCAGTGAGAAGCAAATAGTAACTGTACAAAATTCTAGCCTTTACATAGTTTTGTCTTGTTAGGAAATAGCCTGGCCCTTGCCAGCTGAAAGTGGACAGACCTGCTATAACCATCTGTAACAGTTTTTGCAATGCAGACATAGTTATAGTAGCCAGCACTTGTTCTTTGTGAGTGGCAGGCATCAGGAAACCAACGTGTTTAATAAGAAACAGCAATTTGAACTTCTGACTGAGACTTCAGTTTGAAGTCTCTTTAATGCTCTTAAAATATATTTCAGTTTAATAACCTCATTCAGCATCAATTTTTGCTTGGATCTGAGAGCACCTTTTAATATCTGCTGTTTCTTACAATTATAGAAATAGTACTTAAACATCAAAGGAACCTTAAAAAAATAAGCTTGGATCAATTCAGTAAATTGCTTATTGCAACTAATTGTCCACCACTTCATAAAACCCCATTCTCTTTTATGGCTCTTCTTGCAAAGCTCTGGTGAGACTGAGATAACTCATATCTAGTATCCCAATTAAAGTATAATATTGTGACCCTCAATGCATTTTTTTTCCCTCCTTTTCCCATGTATTTCTAAGTCTCAGGTCTTCTTGTGAAATTTCAGAGCCAGGCCATCGCATTGTCCATCTGGAGGATTCCCACTGGTTCCCACACTCAACCATGTCTATGGTTATGGTCTCATACACCTCTCTGACAGGAACATCCACATGCTATCCACCTTTCCATGTCATCAGAGCCCCAAGCTGTGTTTCTACGTAATAGGAACAGCTGTCCTTAATGGGAATCAAAAGTCAGGATGACCAAAAAAGCCCTGCTCAGTCATGAACCATGGTGTAGTGGGTTTTCTCTTTCCTTAGTGTAGACTGGAATATTGATTTCAAAACCTCACTGAGGTCAGGTCCCACTGTGTGCAAGAGATCCAAGAGTCCAATGTTCAGTATTGGGAGATTTCTTTGAATGTCTTGAAATGAAACACTGAATGCCTCCTCATTTCTTTTTCTGCCTTGGGCCAGGGAAAAAATTGGATGTCCTGTACAAATTACTGTGGACATCATATTCCTGGGCAGCTGGGAAATGATGTAGCAGTGGATGATCCTTGCCTCCTTCCTAAAGACAAATGACATTTTTACCCTTATATTTTTGCAACTATACTGCCAGAATCTGGGAATACACTACACAAGCTTAAAAAATTAAGATTTTTATACAAATCAGTATTGTCCAATTGCCTACCAAAAAAGGGCTTTATTAGTCACTATGGGAAATCTCTATATTTGATCAGAAATGTCTAATATGAATAAAATGCCCTAACTTCAAAGAGTATGCTTAATTTTCCATTTCTTGATCATCCAAATCACCTGGCAAACTCATCAAGAGATTTTGGTGCACTAAACACATATTCTAGCCAAGGAGTTAAACCACCATTGAGACATTTTTTAGGTTGGATGATTTTGTTTGGATTTGTAATCTTAAATCTTAAAAAAATATTTATATGATGCTTTTCTTGTTTCTTTGGTTTTAAAAATTTTGAGGAAGATATGGCCCATGCTAAAACCTTCTACAATATATAATACCTAGTTTTGGAGGAGACATTTCAGTGCCAAGCTGGAAGTAAGGAGTAAATATTTATTTTTGGAGCAGGTACATCACTGTCACTGCTCTTACCATTACAGCTAACAATCACCTAAGAAGAGAGAGGTATAGAGACCAGGCTGTGGTTACATGGCGCGGCAAATCGGGCTTCAGAGTACTTAATCATAGATCAGAAAAGTTACCAGCACAAACAGCAAAATTCCACGTGTTGTGCAAATTTATTCTACCTAACAAAACATATTAACATTGTTTTAGAGCAGTAACTTTCTTCTGTCCAGCTTTATAATGGATTTGATGTGGGAGATTTTTGCCTGCAATCAACTTACAGTCAACAGAAAATATAGAACTGCTTTAACACTGTAACCCACACTCTTCTTAGCTCAGATAATGCAGAAATTCAGTGGTGCACATGTATTTGTTCCAGATTAAAATTGTATTGTTAGTTGACCCAGTAATGCATCTAGCTGGCATTAATGGAAAGGAGCCTCAGCTGTTGAAGGGTTGATCCTTGATAACTGTGTAACCATGTGGCATTTCATCATGCCACAGGAAATGCATTTGTTACCCTTTCCTTCATTGATACCCAGTTCCTCTTTGCTCTAGGCTTTAGTATATACATTCTTATTTTCTATTAATAAATTAGATCATTTGGGTTTTTCTTTTCTTCAGTATTTTATGAAATTGCATATTGTAGCTTCTATACCAGAAGAAGATGAGTGAAAGGTCCTACTCTTTACTTTTTTTAGTGCAAACATTTTAGCTAAAAAAAAAAAAAAAAAAAAAGCTTAACTGAGAAAGATTTTTAATCCTCCTTTGCTTATAACCAAGATTCTTCCTCATGTCTAAATAATTACTACAATTGCTACATAGACAGGTTTGGCTAGTACTGCAAGAAAATCAAGGGCTGGCCAGCCAGCATTTAGCAGTGTGCATTTAGCTGTACACCTTAAAAATAGCATTTTGGTGCCTAGATGCAGTAGACTTCTAACATTAAAATACAAATCTGGAAGACTTTGAGAGGTTAGCTTTATAATAACAGATGCCATTAAGCATTATGTGATTAGTGTAATGCTATGGGTATATTTATTTACTGTTTCAAGAAAGCCTGTCAACCTGCTTTTATAGTTAAAATTTGGCCTCTTTATTTAGCAGCCTGTATTCTGACCATCTAAAAATGTTTAATGGAATTGCTGGTGCAACGCATATACACAGTGACTCCCAATAAAGCCAACAGTTATTGCATCTACTTATATACAAGGCCATGAACAAGTAGTGCATTAATGTTCAGAGAGAGAGAGGACAGTGTTTGAAGCAGTCCATGTATGGACTAAAAAACCCAAACAAACAAACAAAAAGCTTGTTATTGCACTTGGTTAGATTTGTGTTTGGAAAAAACCCACCCACCTCAGACCTTCAGCATTTTTTGCAGTTACGCAAAAGGGTGACCAAAATGATGCCCCTACCTATTATCATTAAATCTTCAAACATTAAATCTTCATACACTGAAAATTCATCTAATGTTACTGCTGTAACTAGGAAAGTCCTACTAAGGTTAATTTTAATTATCAGTAATACTGACATGCAACTGATCACTATTTCCCCTACTTCTTTCATTTGGCATTTAAACCACTTTGCTTAAAAATCTTTAAAATAGTCTCAAACATGCCTAGACTGATGGAGATGAATAAGTTTGTGTCTAAGAGGAGGGAAAGAGAAGCTACATATGTATATTAGTACATGCCAAAGTAAACAGATAAGTAACCCCAGAGAATCTGTTATTTAAAATATTTTAATTTTACTCCCCAGTGGAATTCCACAAAGCCCCTTTCTTGTTCCTTTTGACCTATTTTCTGTGCCATTTACTGGAAAGTACATAGGAGAATTGCCAGCAAGTCCTAATGTCTCTGGAGTAATGGGATCAGAATGGCCATGGTATCACCACAGCTTTTTCTGGTGGAATTTGAAAATGTTTCTTTTGTGGCAGGCTTTCAACTTTATGCAGAATAATTTCTTAGATGAGGCATTTGGCAAAGAGTGCTCTGCATGACTCAGCAGCAGATCTTCTCCATCTCAGATTTTGGTTATATTAATATCAAGTTTATTTTCTACATGAACTTATACATATTTCTGGCTTAAGTTCCCTTGCATACTGCTGGGCTTTCTCTAGTTCCAGTGCCTGTTTCTCTGGCTACTCCAGCAAAGCTACATGGTATACGCTACACAGGGATTCAGTATTGAGGTGGATGCAAAAAGAATCAGTGACTGGAACTTTTTTTTGTTGATAATAGGGATAATTCTGTTATTCTGTCCTTACCTGAGGTTTCTTAAGGAGAGCTGTGCAAATTTTACAACATTCAGATTCTGTAATACTAGAATGAAGTCATGACTTTGAGCTCTTGGATTTGGTATTAATGCTAGCAATGCATCCTTTATTAGTACACACACTCATTACTCATGCAAGTAATTGCACTGACTTGAAAGAGGCTCTCTGTAGCACAGGAACCAGCCTCGAGTTGCCAGCTCTTTGTTAGGGACATCACCACAGAGTCAGCCAGGTTCTAAAGCAGCTGAGCAAGCACACTCTCTCTAATACATGCAGGGTGAAGTACTGGTGCTCTGGCCAACCTCTTCAGTACCACGAGTGAAGAACTGAAGAGCTGTTATTTTTCCCTGCAGTGAGAAGGGAATGGGTCAGGAACCATTGGTGATTAGTTCAAGAATAGACTAAAACTACCCTATGGGTTTTACCTAAGTCCTTAGGGAAGCAGAGGTGGCTTCTTGTGCCTTTCAATATCCTTTCCCTCTGCTCCCCACTGCACACCTTTTTGAACCCTTGGAACAGTACACCTCTAAACTGAAACATTTATAGGTATCTCAAAGGCAGTTACATTTCTTGGTTTTCTGACAAAATGAATGACTGGGTAGAAGTGAAAGATCCATGTTTGTGCTACTGGAAAGATCAGTGAGTCAAGCTCCTGTGCAGCTCTGAACTGACCAAAGCACATCCTGTGTGGTGGGGATCTTGAGTGGCCTTGGAGAGACAGAAGATGAAGTTTCTGTAAAGGTAAAGGTATGGGCTATGTTTTTCATGGGACAATAGACTTAATGCCTTTCACTGCTCATAAATCATTTGGTTATCACCACCTAATTGATTGCCAATAACTTTACTAATTTACTAAATATTAGTAGTAATATTTGACTCTTTTATAATGCTTTTCATCACAAACATCCAATATCTTTTCACCACAGAGAGATATCAGTATTCCCTTTTTTTATAGCTGGAGAGTGTTATACAGAGAACCATTTTTGGGCTGAGTACAAAATTATATACAGTTCCCAAGTCTAAGATTAGTGCCCAAGCCACTGATTATTCTGAATCTGCTAATAACAGTTTAAAACCAGCCTAAATATTTTTCCAGGTTAAACACATTTATTTCTGCTACTAAAGCAGAGGGGGAAACAAAAAGTCAGTAACAAAATACTGAGAATTTAGTCTAAACTGTCAAACTCTTCCGAAGGCAAGATATATGCTATAATTTTAATACTTAGCTATTTTATATTTTAAAGTATATTCTATGTAAGTAGTAAGATCAGTAACAAACACGTATTTTCATAATTTGAGAACTCTGAAAAGCCTTTTAGCTGTTTTTAATATCTTGGCTGTGCTATGGCTGCTGTGGAGTAGATGTACCCCATTTATGCAGGTGGCAGGCAGGGAGGGACTGGCAGCTAGCTGCCAGCTTTAGCACTGTATGGCAAGGTCTACGTACCCCCGTTATATAGCAGTTGTCCATATGTGCTGCCTTCAGCTGAAAATATACTTTTGCCCAAATCTGCACTCCATAAATCTTTCAAATTTTGTCATACACCTTTCATAGAATCATCAAGGTTTGTAAAGACCTCCAAGATCATTAAGTCCAACCTTTGACCAAATATCACCATGTAAACGAAACCATAGCCTTTAAACAAACTATGTTCAACTGAGTTTCATAGAGCTCAACTTGAAAGGAGAGAGCTTCAGAAAAAGATATGGGTAAATTTGAAAGCTACTTACTGAAAGTATATGAACAACACACAGTGACAGTCAAAAATGTAGAGTTAAAGAGCTACGAAAAAGAAAACAAACTGAGACTGAAAGCCAAAGCTGATACTTTTTATAAATAGGATACTTAAAAACAACATATTGAAAAACTGGGATACTTTTCCAGTGCAGCACATTATGAACCAAAGGAGCTTGTGACCAAGAGATTTTGAGGTCAGGAATTTTACATGAATGAAGAAGTCATCTGTATAAACACTGAAAACATGTAGGACAATAAATAGCCCAGAAACCTGTAGGCCATAAGTGTAAACAAACATATGTACTGTGCATATACCACACGTGTTCCTTGCCATTTTGTACCAAGTGACAGTGGTTCCTTGTAGCCCTCAGTTGGGGAAGAAGATTGTGTGAACACCAATTCTTGTGAGCCATGGTTCAGACATCATTGCTTTTTATTTGACTATATGCATAGCTGTTAAAAACAAAGAACAACCCCCCAAAATCCGAACAAAACCCTGTAGTTATCAACTGAAGATCTGAGAAGTGCTGGTGCACACCGGGCCATCCTGAATACTGCTTGTACAGTCAAAAGACTGATTTCAGTTCTGTACTGAAATAAAGAAATGCTGGCTTTGACAGACATGCAAGATGTTGTTGTAGTTAAGACTCTCAGCCTTCAGCTTGTGTTTAAAGGATAAGGTACCTGTTCCCAGCTGGTTTTGGAAAAAATCTTTGCTGTGATTGTGTTCTGAGACTTTTTAACACCAATTGACTCTTTAGAAAGGCACCTTTTAACCCTCCTGTCACCAAACCCTTAACAGAGTTTATGAACTTGGATGAAATGAAAGCTTACAGCTCCCATGCCTGAGGACACAGCCTATATACGAACAGCTGAAAATTCTGTTGAATTTTAGGAGTGTACGTGATATGAATTCATAGGCATTACCATACAGACAATAATTAAATCCAAAGACTTCCACTAGAAATGGGACAGATTTAATTTTTTTCCCCTAGATCTCTGCCCCAAGGGTGAATTTTTATGTGCATTCTCTGGTACGTAGTAAAAGCAGCCACACTGCAGTATTTCCTTACAGGCAGGATTCAATAGGGTCTCTCCTCTCCCTGGCTACCTATTTAAATGTGTAGGAACTTAGTATCTTTGAGCCTTATCTGACTGTTGTATTTGATTGAAATTGGCCCATAGATTAACAAGTTACTGAAGGAATACTGATGGTTGGACAGGGAGACAGATGCATGTGTTCAGTCAAACATCCACACAAGGAAAGGATCTTGTATTTCAAGTCTTGCTAAGAAAATCCTCCTCTGAGATAAGATTTTTAACTAGCGTCCTCAAATCCGTATCATCTTCCTCTGAGCACTCAGGAATTGCTAACCTAGGAGAGTAAAAAACGTTCTACAAAGATGGGTTGGTTATTTGGGTCTGGAAAATTAAGCACTCCAGCAGTTTGTTGTGTAGGCTGTCACTCTTATTGAAATATCTAGTAAAGAGAGTGATATACTAAAACTTGCAGTCATTTCTGTTTAGATTCAGAGTAAGTATCTATGGTCTGCCTAAATATTTAACGATCTGTACAGCTGTACAAAACCAATCTTATTCCCATTTTTAATCCCAAGTACAAATTCAGAAACAAACCTAACTGCCAAATTTCAAAGCCTTTTTGTACTATGGACACACGAAAATGATGTCATGGGTGTGACCAAAGTCACTGCTCATCAGCTGAAGCCATTACCAAGTGTGTGTGCTCTTAACTTGCCTCAGTTGTGGATCCAATGACATTAACATGAAACACACTGGAGCCTCTAGCTGGAGCAAACTGAGTCCAGTCACATAACTTTGCCATGCTTCAAGCCTCAAGCTGCAGCAGCCAAATGCTTCTGGTCATGTGCTCACAACTCACGCAACATCTGAGGATTTTAGAGTGCTCAGAAATGTCAGCTTCTGAGTGGAAAAATGTTTTTGATCTTTACAGCACAACTGGTGCTCTGCTATGGTATTTGTTCTAGTCAGCACAATTAGTCATTGACCAAGTTTATTATTTACTTGTGACCCTTTGTCTGGCATCCAACATGTGAAAGTTGAAGCTTTTGGACAGAATGGGGAACTGTAACTTGTTGAATTGTATATTCTACAGGGTACTGGTATTCCAGCAACTCTCCTGCCACGTCTGATGTGGAGTTTTGCCTCAGCACCTACGGATACTGATTCTTTCTCAGCTAAACTGATGCTTTTAGGTTGTACCTTTTTTTGTTGTTTGTTTGTTTGTTTGTTTTTTGACGGTAGGTGTGTGTTTGTGTGAATAACATGTTCGTTTCTGGTATTTAAAAACCACCTAATGGGTCATGCCTCAAGGTTGTCTTTTCAGCTGAGGGCTTGAAGCAAGGAGCTGCTTCATCAGAATTAAATTTCCGGTTAATTATCCAAAAAAGTTTGCTTCAACAGTCCTCACTGAACGCGCATTTCTCAGTACTTTCAATGCCGCACGAGTAACAACACGGCGCTGCATTTGCGCTTTGCCTCCTTCAGTGAGCCCCCAGCTGCAAGCTCAAACTACAGTCCTTTTCCTTCTCTCGGCCGGTGCCAGACTGATGCCAGGAGGAAGAGGCCCGCAGCTGTCGGGAGCCTGGGGCACCCCCTGAGGGGAGAACGGCCGAGGGCCGGGGTCAGAGACACCGCCGCCCTCCGTTCTGCCCGGCCCTGCCCTCAGCAACCAGGACGCCTCTTGGGCGGCGGAAAACCCGGGCACAGCGCAGGCACACACCGAGAGCTGCGGCGCTGGGCCCGGTGCGGCGGGAAGGAGCCCGGCCCGGGCCCCCACGGAGCGATCGGAGCGCAGACCCCATCCGCCCTGGCGCGCTCCGCACCTCTACCCCGTTTTGCCTTCCCCCGCTCTCCGCGGCCGGGCGGTGGCCACAGCCCCGTCCCCGCGGGACCCGCCCCTCCCCGGGGCGGAGCGCGGCGGCTGACCCGCCTCCCGGGCCGCGGCGGCTGTCACGGGGCGAACGGGCC
>VXAZ01001368.1:961530-1029170 GCA_013399875.1 Gymnorhina tibicen | reverse complement strand
GGGCCCGCCGTCCCGGCTGGGGGCGGTGTCGTCCCCCGGGCGGGGCGGAGGTGCTGGCGGCCGGCGGCTCCCTGCGGCCGGGCCTGTCGGAGGGGAGAGGGGCGGCCCTGGCCGGCGTGGCTCCTTCCCGTAGCGCAGCGGCGTCTCCGCCCGCCGCCTGCGCCCGTCGCCGCGGCTGCGGCCGCCCGCGCATAGGGCAGGACCAAGGGAAGCCCGGCCTGGGGAGAGCCGCCGCCGGGACCCGCGGTGATTCCTCAGGGGCCGGCAGGCAGCAGCTTCATAACGCCGAGAGCCAGCCCGGCAGCCACCGTCCGGCTGCCTCCTGTGTTTTAGGAACGGGCTTTTCCGGCAGCTCTGCCTGGCTTGGAAAGCCGAGTTGTGACACACGTTTATGAAACCCTTCTCGCTTGCCCAGATTCCCGCGCCGGTGCTGGTCGCCTTGTAGTTGCCGGGAGGCGCTGGCACAGGGCAGGTGCCGGCGTGGTCCCGCTCCGTGCGGCCGTCACGGCGGGCGCTCGGCGGGGAGATGCACCCAAAAGGGTTGAGTCACGCCGGCGGTGGGCAGGCAGCGCTCCAGATCCCGCACCGCAGAAGAGCGGTGTCGGTGTCACGCAGGAGGCGCTCACGGATAGAGGGGAGACCGGCTGCTCTCCCCGTTTTATCTGCTGTTGCTTCCAAAGCGCGCTGTGTAACACCTCTGTGAAAGAGTGTTTTATTGGAAACGCTGGCTTGCTCTCATCTGCCGTGCAAAGAAGCGTTGCTACAAGAATGAAAGTTAACACAGGGGAAATAAAGTAAGCATACCACCAACTTTTTCAGTGTAAAGCATACCTCAGATTGTTTTTCGGTCATAGACCCTGAGCAGGTGAAGATCTTGGTCTATTTGGAGCTTCGTGTTTACAAGGAAGAACTTCCTTCCTGAAATTTAATGTGAAGGCCTGCTAACAAGCATGGAAACTTAGTACGGACCTAATTAAATATTGGCAGCAGTTAACTGGGTGTTTATTGGTTCAGAGAAATACCAGGCCATCAAGGAAGGCTGCTGTGAGAGAGGAAAAAGCTTCATACAGTGCCAAAGGATATTTGCCCCTAAGTATGAATTCAGCTAAACATGTCTTATAAAAATCTAAACTCAGTGCAGAAGTTTCTGTGTGAGAAACAGACATCTTTTCCAAAAAGATTGAACAAATAGTTGTTCTCCAGTTGCTCCTGAAAATTACAGGATTACAGGAGAGCTGATTGTCAAAAAAGGTGAAACAGACTTCTTCCTGCCCCAAAATGAAATAGAGAAATGCCAAGACTTTTGAAGGTGTTAACCTTTTGATTGCAGAAAATAACTATTTATTTAAAAATTCACCTCATACTAACAGGGGCTTTAGGCATTTTGTAAAAATAGTGATTGCATGCACAACCTTGTACATACATACCATTTTGATTTGCAGTCTGGTTGGCAAACTGTGAAAAATACTTCTGCTGTACTTTGGTATTAAAAATGAACCTTAGGTTTATTAGGTTTATTTAGATATTTTCATAAAGAACATAGTTATTAATATCTTTCATGTGTCTTGTGCAGTAATTTGAAGGATCAGGAACCTCTTCTTGACCCTTTTATTGTCCATTATTTGTATAGCTGACAAAAAACCCCTGCCTTTCTGTCACTGAAACATAGTTTCTTGCATACCTGTTTGGTTTGTTATATGATTATAGGTGATGCCACCCTTTCTAGCCGGAGAGCTAATCATTAATGGTGATATAACTTGAGTTATAAAAGTATGTTTTTTAAAAAAGGAATTCTTTATTACATTCCTTTTTGTTGTAACTCAGCTGGCTGACAAGCTGCAAAGGAGGAAGACAACAGCTACAAAGATATGGTTTATAGTATTAGTTATCTATTTGAAATTCTGATGCCTGAAGTTTCAAAACATCAGATGCTTCTTTTTTATACTACTTCTCTACCTTGATAACCTTTTTATTTCTTCCACAGTTGTAATTTCTGTTTTTAAAAGCATCTTCACAGTGACTTTGAATGACATATTTTCAAAGTAGAAACTAATATATAGTGAACATTACTCATTTAGTTTCTGAGGTTAGTATCTCCAAGCTGTCTTTGACTAACTCCTCATTTTACATCCCTTCCATACAAGCTGTTTCTAAATTTTATGTGTGTTTTCAACATGACATCTCAGGGATCCACCTGTTTTGTATGTTTGCACCATAAGACCCCCTTTCGTAAATTGTTGCCACTTCCTGGTTTCTTTCATGCATTGTTCATCATGCTGATCTGGAAAATGGTAGTCTTTCCCAAAAGGCATCTGTATGGAATGTCCGAGACACAAGTTTCCTGCTCAAATAGTTTGATTTTTGTCATCGGATTCCTTGGAGAGCAGTCTTTTCTGTATTGTGTTCAACTCTGAATGCCCTTTGTGGGCATTGTGTCATCTCTGTTGTTAATCTACTAGTGGGGCAGTGGCAGTTGCCTCTGGCCTGTTAAAGCAGAGCTCACTTCTTGTATTTGCAAGGAGGAGGCATTTATTTTCAGCTGATAGAAAACTGATTACTTTGACCTTCTTCTGAGCTTTATTCCCATTGCTCATGATTTTTTAGTAAACGACTCATCTACTGGACCAGTGTGGCTACTATTTACATATTTACATTAGTACGTTAGTTTTTGTCTTCGTTATTTGTCTTTAACTGGATGTCTACAACTGTTGGCAGCTGTGCTGTGCTTGGGTGCTCTCTGTTGCTCTCTGTGCTCTTCTATTGCTTTCTGTTTCTAACTAATGCTTCAGTTTTTGGTCTTGAGATCTTGGTGTCTGGGGGAGAACAGGGCTTTGCAGGCATTTCTGTAGCTCAGGTAGTACAGTCACCTTTTCTCTTACTCCAAACTCAGGCTTGAGCCAAGAGATATTTCCTTGTCTGAAATCATTGCATCTCATGCCCGACTTACAATTTTCTTTTTGCATTTATGATTGCAGGGCTTGCTAGGTAGCATATTTACTTGGATAGATGCTGAACTGCAGCTGTGCTTCTGCCCTCTCCTCAGGAGTCAAAGGGAGCATGTGTGCCTCTTCCTGGGCACAAAGTCTGCTTATGTGAAACTGATGGCATGATGGGAAAGAAAAGTTTTACGCCTTCTGAAGTCAGGAGTCATTTCATTTTACAGAATCATAAAGTAGCGTCACACTGCTTTAGAAGTAAATGGTGTTACTGTTCTGTATGGCAAAATAACCCTGTTCCTAGCACTGAGAGTTCTTCGGTAACAAGGGCTTTGGCCTTCTTACCTTCTCATTTTTGTGTCTTGTTTGTTGCTTCAGGACTTTTTTATGGTTGTAGTACCCATATGTAGTATTTAAATCTGAGCTGGAAATCCTGTTAAATATGTATTTGTTCACATTTTCTCAAGGCTTTATCTATGTTTCCAAAGGTTTTAATTTATTCTGAATTTAAAACTGCTGAAAAGAGTATTCTAACTGAAAGGAATGTAGCTACAGACAGATAAATGACTATGCAAAAATGACATGGTAGTGGTCCGTATTTATACTCCCTCATTTTAAAGCATTAGCTCAACTCATTCATTATATAATTTTCTACTCCTTTTCAGAAAACAAGCTGCAATCATTGTCATCCTTTTTGTTGTTAATGATGTTTCTTTATATTAGGTTGCAGTTTTGAGAAAACACAGAGAACAGCATTATGAAGTTTAGCATATTACTTCTACAACTCTAGGGCTAGCAGTAGAAACATGCTTCTCAGCAAAGTAAAGAAATATAACTGACAACTAGGAGAGAAATATGCTGGATCAAAGACTAACTTTGCACCAGTCTTTCAACTCCAGGTATGCCTTCAAGTGTCAAATGTTAATTTTGTAATTGTACACACACAGAAGCCTGTGTGGAAATTTTCTTTTCCTCTGGGATTAGTAAGTCATTCATTTGCTCCCCTGTATAGGCCATCTGAAAACAAAGAATGTCATTCTGAGTATTTCTGTAGATCACAAAGTCCAAATTTTTCAATGTGTTGTGATTCTTTCTATTTTTAATGGAATGTGATACCATTGTGGTACGTGAGCGTAGCTTAACTGTGTGTGAACTGATTTGATGATGCAATGATCAATTGAAAAATGGCATTCTCAATGCCCCATTCTTTATTTGGATGGTGAAGGATGGTTAAATTACATTACAACCTTGAAAGATAAGTTAATTTCATTTTTGATCTTGGCTTCCATAATATTCTTCCAGTTTTTCTTGATACTCTGTATATTTTGCAAATGGATACTATGGACCATAACTTGAAAGTTACTTAATGACCTCTTTCCTGCCCACTCTTCTTTCCCACGCATGGCACTCACCAGAAAATGTCAAATGTTGGAATTATGCTTTCTCTTTTAAAGAGAATGCATTGATTTTTGAAATGTTAAAAGGATTTTACCAGGTACTGTGTAATAATTTCTGTCATATAATGTGTGCAATAAGACATGCCACCCAGTGCTTATTAGTGTGATTATAGCATGTCTGAAGTGTTTCATAAAGCAAGTACTTTAATCAACCATGGAGTAATAACAGTGTACAGTGGAGTAATAACAGAAGAGCTTGCATCCTGGAGGTTGTAATAATCTCAAATTTGTAGTGCTAGAACTAGCAGAACTTAATATGCAAATCTCATTGCAAAATGGAGTCAACTCTGGGGTGAAATGGGATGGGCAATTAACAGTGTATAGTAGTGTTGTATAAGGAGTTACAATATGAGGTGAAGAAAATATTGTGTTAATTGTTGCAGAAGATTCTTGGGTTTGGGACAGAATGATTCATTGGGTGTGCTGAAAGTGTATGTTCAGATATTGCAGAAGTGGAGGTAGATGCTGCCTGTCTAAAGAGACAGTTGGACCATCTCTTAGTGCCACTGAAACATTAGATGCAGTATTCTAACTTACCTGTCTTCCTGGGAAACCTGGCTACAACTTACCATTTGTTTTAGATATTATTCTTCCAACTGTCAATGGAACACAATCCACATGTTCATTCATGGACTTACTTAACTTGTATTTCAAAGCTTTCCTGTGGGATGTGTATTTCAGCACTTCTTAGGCTACCGAGCAATTGGGGCAGGAAGGGAGCTCAGGAGCCTCCCTAGTCTGAGCAGTGAACAGGATCAGCTTGGAGGTCAAGAGCAAATTGCTCAAGCCTGTCTAACACTGGAAAAGCTGTTCTTTACATCCAGTAGGAATCTCTCACATCAGTTTTTGTGTCTGGGACTCCCACTGTGTGCTGCTTAAACCAGCTTGGCTTCCTCTTTTTGATGGCCTCTTCATGGGTGGTGGTGTGGCTGCTGTTTGGCCCTCCCAAAGCTGTCTCTGCTTCCAGGCTGAGCCAGCCCTGTTCCCTCGGCTTCTCCCAGAGGTTGGATGCTTCATCCCCAGACGTGTTGATGGCCTTTTGCTGAACTCACGCTGGTTTCTCCCTGAACTGGGAGAGCAGTATCTTGATGTGGTCTGTGGGTGCCGGCCAGTGGGGAATGATCACTTCCCTTGATCAGTTGGCTGGGTTCCTTGTTAACACGATCCAGGCTTCTGGCAGCCCTCTCTGCACACAGGGCACGCTGCGGGCTCCTGTTCAGCTTGCTGGCTGACACGAGGCCTTGGTCCTTTTCAGCAGGGAGACCTTTGTTACTGCCAGGAGTTTTCCTTCCCTGGCACAGGACTCTGCATTTGCCCCTGCTGAATTGCATAGGGTTCCCCTTGGCCTATTTCTCCAGGCATATATAGGTCTCTCTGAATGGCAGCCCTGCCCCTGAGTGTATCAGCTGGTCCTTCCAGTTTGATGTCATGTGCAAACTTGAAAAGTGTGCACCTGTGGTCCATGCTGGGATGTACCTTGTTTACTGTCTGTATCAGTGACCCTGTGAAGAAGTACCAATGCCTTCACTTTGACATGTTTTACATGTGTATCATATCTCTTTTTACCCCCTTTTTTGCCTCTCCTATTATTAACTTGCAGAGCTTGCATCACCTTGTCTACTGCTTTTTGTATGCTGTACTAGAAGGAAATTGTGTTCATATTTTCTTTAGGAATACAATACAGATAACATGAAAAAGACATGGAGTAGGAAAACCAGAGTATGTTGATCACTTAACTGACGACCTCAGAGAAGGCTGGAGTGAGGAGAGATGGTTGTCTTCTCTTATTGTCACTAGCCCCCATAGCTTGGTGCTTCACTCCTTCTCATTTCCCTTTGGCCAGTCTTCAGAGCCTTTTCAAAACTGAAATGTATTTCACAGGGAACTAAGTCCTTAATCACTAAACTTGACCTGTTAATGACATATTTTTTAGATTTGATTAATAATAAAAGGCTATTATCTTTGCTATCTTTGCTATCTGTTATCTTTTTTGTCTATGAAAGTTGAAAATAGAACATTCTTTTTAAAACAAAGCAGGAAAATGTACTTAATTTCCAAAGAATGGGTAATCATGTGTGCTGCAGATATCTTATAAGAGGTTATATAACTGATTTGCCTTCAAAAAAAGGATATATTTGAGCAAGAAAATTCTTCTCCAAATAAGATTTTGGAGGCACCAAGATCAAGAAACTAAAACTCTGTCCCTCTCTCTGTAGATTTCAATCTGTATATTTAAATTCTTCATCTTTATCCTCTTATATTAAATGATAAAATCCTTTATAATATTATAAGTATTTCCGGATAGGCTAAAATACAGCAGTAGCATTACTTTATCCCATTTGAGATTGTCATACTAGAATTAGATAGTGAACTTTTTGTTCTTTGTTGAAACTAGGATTGGATGTACATATTGAGATAATTTTTAATGATGTTTGCTTTGAGAATGCTTTCTTTTCTGCCATCAGTCAAGCAGACATTCTGGAGATGAGTAAGAGAAGTTAAATCAAATTTAAATCAAAGTTTTAGTTAAATAAGGATTATAAGATACAATCCATCTACCCAGATTTTGAATCCTGTAGTATTTGAAGTTTATTTGCTTATTTTATCTAAGTCTGTAGTTTCAAATCAATACTGTTGTTCTGATTTTCAGCATATTCATAGGAGTATATCTTTATAGCTTGTCTTACTGATTAGCATGTTTTAACTTTGCCATAGGCTTGATTATTATTTTCATTTTTTCCCAAATCAAGGCACTGTACCTGCTTGTGTGCTTGTTGAATCAGCAGGGCCCTCAAACTTTAGTTTTCTGTCTTTCATATATTTAAAGGCTTGTCCAGAATGTAGACAAGTTATCAAGAAAGTGGGATGATACTAGTTTACTGCTTCTGAAACTTTTTAGATTTTAATTTCTAGTGTTTTCTTACAGGATATAGCAACCTAATTTAACATCCCCAAGAGTGACGCAAGGGCCAAGAGTTTAGCCAAAGTTTTCGTGTTGCGTTGAGCATTCACGAGAGGAAGTGGTTTAAAATCCTGGCCTTTCTTTTGGTATCTGCTTGGTTTTTTATGTATGGAGAGTGTTGGATAGAAGCTTTTGTTGAAGTGTTGTGCTGAAAATTATATAATTGCTTGTCAGCTTGTTCACTTCATTACTCTTGTGGAGGGAAAATACCTCTGTATTCCAAGAAGTAGAAGAGACACCTTTGCAGAGGATACATACTGTGGTTTATTAAATATTTATTAAATATTAAAATGTAGACTCTCATTTTTCTCTTCCCTATCTATTTCAGACTCCAGGGAGAGGTGGGTCTCAGAGTTCAGATTCGGATTCTTCTGCCACACCTGGGAATGCTGTGGACGTGAACAACGAAGGCTCCTCAGAGGTACTGTGCACCGTGCACGGGACTGGTGTCTTAAACCTTGGATGCTGTTTCTCTGCTCCATGAAACTGTTGGGAGTAACTTTTGATGACCTTCCTAAATATCAGCTGTACTAAATAAATACTTGCAAATGTCATCTTCTAAAAGCTGTTTGTTATTTAAATAAAAAAAGGAAGACTAGGCCATGTTTATATGTAACTATTAATTAGGCTTATCCATCCAAGTGGTCACAAGCAATCCTTCCTGTAGTTCTAGAGATGAATTATTAAAATTAAAAGCAATTAGATGTAAGCTTAAGACTCCTTGTTAATAAATCTTTCATGAGAGCTGCAAAAAACAAGGCTTGACATTTTATCATGCTTGTACTCCATTTTCACCTTGCTTCTGCTGAGCTATGATGTATACTGGAAACCTCTTCCTTCTTGTGAAATATCAAACATATTTGATTTTGTTTGGTGTTGGAGTATAAATCCTATCAGTTTTTCATGTGCTGTGTGCCATACTTAATCAGCAGAATAAGTTGTTATTCTTGCTGCAATCCCATATTACAATGTCTTTGTATTTACAGTGTTGTCAGACATTAACACTGAAAAACGCAAACTGACTTCACTGTCTGTTGAAGCTTGTTTGTGCTAATGTAACCTGCTTACCTATCTGAAAATGTTTTGAGCTTAACATACAAATACAGTGCAAGGTTAATTACCCCTATTACAGCATTAAAGGGAGCAAAGTGCCCTTTCTTACACTGAATAAAGTGTGTGATGATTCAAATACTCCTGTGTGTGATATGATAAAAGATAAGAGAAACTTCCACTGTGCTGTTTAAAATCCTGTCTGTGCATCTGCTTATTTCTTCTTTCTTGAAGCCTTGTTGCAGTCAATGTAATGAGACATTCCTTAATATTTTGCTGCATGCTCTACATGTCACACATTTTTGAATCCAAATCTGTTTTGTGTGCATATTTAACCATCCCTGAAGCAAATAAATATTCTTAAATTGCAGACTAAAATCTTATTACTTTTGTAGTTGATTAAGGCACAAAAATGTGCAATGCGACAATTGCTTCTTTCTAAGATTTGGCTAAAATTGTACAGTTCTGTTAACATGAGTGCAGCATCGCTAACTGTACAGCTTGTGGGTGCCATAAGGTACCTCAGTACTAATGCAGCGGTATTTTCTTGACATGGGATGAGCTTTCAGAGTGGTGGTGTGCCTGCACTGTTGCCCCATTGGCTGTTCTTTCTATTGAGTCAAAACTGGGTCAGACCAAAGACTGCCTTGTCACTCTTGTTTGAAATGCATGTGTTACTTAAAAATAAGTATCTTTTAGTTGTCCACAATTTCATCATTTCTTGCACTGAGTAATATCCTTAGCATAGAATTTCAAAGTCTGTTTGAAACTGAGCTCCGTACCTGGTGATGGGTTTTTAGATTCACATGTAATGCTACTGGAATCTGTTAGCCTTCCTTTTCCCTCACAGCTTGACTGAGGTCTTGTCTCTCCTGGAGCTTCTCTTCAGGAGCATCGCAGTTGGTCTCTGCAGAATGTTTGCTCTTTGTTTTATTGTTATATTCCTACCTGGAGAATAATAATATTCTCCATTATTATACAGTCAGAAATCCAGTAACTTGTTTTCACTCCAGTTTCTTGGCTAGATTTTCTAATTTGTATTGTTGCAAGGTTCAAATGGATAATCATTACTAAATCTGTGCAGATTTGTACGTTTCCTTCCTCCTCAAGCCTGGTTGAAATAAATCCTGATTTTTGAGAACTGTAGTATGAAACAGAAGAGGTGGGGAAGTCTGAATTCAAACTGCTCAAGAAGAGGTAAAAATTTGCTTAAGTCCTGTCTGTGACCATGTCAGCTCTTCAGGTCACACACAGACTCATAATGAAGTCTTTTTTTCACTGCGCAATCTGCCCAAGGAGGAAACATTTGAGTCTATCCTACCTTTGTAGCTAGGTCCCAGTACAACTCTGTCTGCAGTACAGGGTTGCTAAATATTCCATGCTTGCAGTGAGTCTACCAGTGAGATGATGCTTTCCTTAGTGTAATGTAACTGCATTAACCAGACAGGTTTGCCTCAGCCTCTCCTGCTGCTGTTGCAAACTTGCTTATTAATTTATAGAGGCATTTCTGCAATCTCACTGCACCACTCTTCCCTCTTTCTCTGAAACATCTGAACACCCTTATGGGAAACCTCGTGATGGATGTGACAGGATGCCTTGTAATGCTCCATTCACAGTTTGTTATGTAGCTTGTTCCTCTGTCTCATGAAGGGGATACCAGGCGTGTCTGGAAAACACATAATAGTATGCAGCATGGTCCTAGTTTTTAAGGCATGTTTTAGGTTTATTTATTTTCATGTCCTTAGTAACTGTTCCTTCTTGCTTTCTCTATGGTATTGGTATGGTTTGCAGAAGTCCTCTCTCCAAAAGGAGAACTCACTTTGCTTTTGGTGATTGTAGAGAGCTTTCAGCATAAGAATTCAAACTTTTGATTCCAGATCTGCATTTTTTTTGTCTTTATTAGTTTCTTAAAAGCAAATATACATTTCACAGGGCTTCATCTGTCCACTATGTATGAAAGTGTGTGTAACTCCCACTGATCTGTCTGAACATTACCAGAGTGAGCACACTGGGACAGAAGGAAGACAGGAGCTTCGTGGCCTCCCAGCTGTTAGTGTGGGTCTTGTTTATTTTGTTTAAATAGCTTTGGTAATGGGCTGCTTTAAATGAAGTACATATTTTCTCGTGGCTTGGGTGTCAGCTTTTAAAATTGTTTCTTTTGATTCCTTGCTTAAACACAATTTGATCTCGTATGCATGATTCCAAAGTATACATTCAGTGGAAGAATTAATTAATGTCTAGTTTTCTGGTTTGCAGTTGTCTGTCACATGAGACATTTGCAGTATTGGAAGACTTGCAGTCACTGATATATACACTTTTTTTTTAGCAGCTTTTGCTTGATTTTCTTATAAATAAGACTATTTCCTTATTTGGTTTGCTTCACATCAGACTCAGTATCATGATAAACATGGTGTTGGATCAGGTGCATCCTTTGTGAAAAGAAATGTTTCGAGCTGTTATTAGCTAACTTTTTTTTAAAGCATAAGCATATTTAAAGCTTTTGCTTAAAAGCTTTAAAGCATAAAGCATTTGCAAGGTAGGTACATTGGGTAAAAGAGAACTGAGGGTGAGAATATAAAAAAATCAGAAGCTTCTCTTTTTGAACATGTTTAAGAGCTTGTGTATTGCAGCAACTTTATAAAAATAATTAGAAAAACAAATCTTTAGTATATAATCTTACTGGATTTTTTTATGCCCCCAAGAAAATATAAAGTATTATTTCAGTTAATAGATGTAAACTGTAGTGAATTTCTAAATTCTTCCAGTTGTACAGTGTAAAACTGCACAATTAAAACAAAATGTATGGTTTTATGCTCCAGAACTAGAATTTGGATTCTGTAAGTTAACAGCTTCCAGGTGCACAAGGCTATCTGATTCTTTTTGCTACAAACCTTGAGAGAATAGATTTGACTTCTGGGGGTAGGCAGCTTGCTGTGCACTAAATGGGTTTGTATAGAGGTGAAGTTTTGCATTTTTTCTGCCAATGTTACTTTTGTTGAGTTTTGAAGTCTAAATGTTTATTCTAGGATATGCGGGTGATGTGATTTTATTGTGTTTGTTGTAATATGCATTTGCTAGGTAGTGCTTTTTTCCTTCCTTATACTCGATGTATATTTGCACTGTATTTTTGAAGGGAAGACATGCAGATTGTTGGATGTTACTCTCAAAGATGATGGAAGCAATCAATAAATTGATTATTCTAGAGATAACTTGAGATGTCATTTCAAGAGTGAAGTGTTACCTGTTAAAATAAGGAGGATCTGTGGTAAGACTGACCTGTGCTGCTCTCTTGGAGTGGTGTGGGATCTCCTCAGAGCCAGGACAACTTGAGTATGGCTTTTGATGGACTCCTCACTGCCTCTTGTTGAAGCAGAGGCTGTCAGTAGTGCTCTATTGTGGTCAAGTCAGCTTTTTATTTTCTTTATTATCTGGTCACAATGCAAGTGCTGTACTTGAATAAGCTGTGGCATTCCTGATGTGATGGTGTCAGTAGATTGTGGGATGTGAGCCATCAGAGGTGTTTTCATAACCTGAAGAAGTTACTGTTTTATTTAAGCTGGTTGTGCTTAGCATATTTTATGGAGTTGACTGCAGGGTTCTTGCCCACTTTGAATTTTTGTTTTTCCAGCGTCAGTTCCTTGGTCAGTACTTTTCACTTGTCAAGAGATGATTGCAACTTTATAACTTGATAAACTGTGTATTGAGTGTGGCACTTGAAATACAAATTCTAGCTGTTGCTGTTTCTCGTTGCTAAAGCTGTATTTCTTTGTACTGTGGTTCAGTAAATATCTGTAAGAGGCGACAAGCAAAGAAAGCAAATATATGTGTGGGGTTTTTTTCAGTTTGATCTTTTATTATATCAGAACACCTAGAAGCATTGAAAAAGTGGGGAATTCTGTTAATAGCTATCGTCAATTACTAGTATGAAAAGTTTAAAATGCTTAACTACTGAGAAACGGATTGTTTGCTGATGGAAAATAATAGTTTGCATTTGTAGTGAACACATTGAAACAGCAACACAGCCAGGTTGTCATGCCTCCTTCAATCTTCGCCATTTCTGGGACAACATTATAACAATGATGTAATGTTGTCAATGTCCTCTTATGTAGCAGACATATGGAACATTGCTCAGTTTCGCTCACTTAAACTGGTGTTTAGTGTTACTGCTTGTGGATAGTACTGGGGAAAGTTCAAATACCTTATGTTGGAAATAGTGCTGAAGAAGCTTGTGAGTTCAGGTTTTTTGCTAGTGAATTCTCCTTAAACAAGGAGATAGGATGTGTTGCAAGGTCGGTGTTTGGTTACACTTTGTGAGACCTGAAAAATTGTTACTTGGTTAACAAAAGCTTTAGTACTTGCTTTACATTTTACCTGTAGTTTCTTTGCTAACCCTTCTTCCGCCGATACACCTATCAGCTGATGAAACTTTTAGCAAGTCAGGTCATTTGCCCCTCTGTTCTCCTTGCCCTTCCTTTTTCTCTGTCCTCCACGCAGTGAGTGTTGGTCTTGTTTTTCATTCCCAAGCATTCACACCCGCAGTGTCCTGTTGTGGGAGAGGATTTTTGCCACTTGCCACTTGCTGATTTATGGCCCTCTTCTTGAACAGCTCTCTGTGCAGCCCTCTTTTTCAAACTAGGGATTGAAACATATGATAACTGGTGAAAACATCAGTGTAATACTTTCACCTGCCCCCCAAACTGTGATGAAGCCTTTCTTTAAAATACAATGGCTTACTCAGTTGCAGGAATAACCACTAAAATGTTGGCAAATATCTGTCCATGTATAGCCAACTTAACCAAACAAATACTGTATGAAAGTCACACGCGTCATCAAGTTCCCAAACATTGTTTCCCAACTTCCACGTATACAGTGGCGTCACTAACAAAAGCTGTGTGGCAGCTTCTGTTTTGTTTTCTTTTTTTGAAGGGAATGATACATTTCTAAACTGTGTCCAGCGTTTCCTGACAATCTCTGTTGGATGTTCGGAACATGTAAACAGTGAGTCAATATAGAGGCATAGTTTGAGATTTCCTGTCCTGTTTTTATTTGAGGCATCCAAAACAATCACTGTATGGTACCCCTGCAGAATTTAGAATATAGTGGCTGTTAATATCTGTTGTCTTATCTACCACTGGGCTAAATCTAAGACAATTTTTAAATAGCTCTTTTGGGTAGTCTTCATAACTTTCCAGATGTTTAGTAAGAATGTGTTTCTTGGCTAATACAAGCAAGATATGACCTTGATGTTTTCTGAATAGGCTTTTCATAGCAGAATTGCATAGAGTGTAAATTGGCATAGTAGTTGTGCAAAAATGTGAGGTTTTTATGTCAGTCTTTAAAAAGACCTCCTTCTTTATGGGATTTTTTTCTTACTTGTCTCTTATTGTAGATGCAGTTAATTTAATCTTCTGCTTTCATGCATGCCCTTGGAATGTTGCAGACAGTTACTGCACAGAACATCATGTCAATGCTTTAATGCTGATATTTTATTCTCTTTCAGTTGCTTCTCAAATTAGGTTGTGGTGCCTGTTTTTACCTCAACAGTACTTGCCTGCTTTGTACAGGAACAAAAATTATTGATTGAGTTACATTAGTACATTAACTTCCTGCAACATCCTTACAGTATTAAGAGAATGAAGAATTAGAGATACTGATTTGATTTGACTTGGCCATGGAATATGACTTTTCTTTAAGAAATAGAGATCCCACTGGATTAGAATTTCTAATTAATGACAAAATTGTAGTCTTGTAGGTTGTGACACAATTGTAGCCTTACTCATCAATAGCAATAAAAACATAAGAGAACTGAACTAGAAATTACATTGGTTCTATTCTTCTCAGGAAGAATCCAGCTTCTTTTCCAGGAAGACATCGATTCTGCAGTCTGGTATAAAATACTATATAAATACACCTTTACTCTCTTTGTCCAGAAATTTAAATACTTACTTGTAAAATTGAAATGGACTGCAGGTCTTAATTATACTCAACACGACCTTTTTACCTACTTTTCTAATGATTAAATAGCGATGTTATCTGAGAAAGCCACTGTCATCTTACTGTTTACATAAACACAGAGGAAAGGGCTTTATCTGGTGAAAGACAGGAAAAATGTCAACTATATTTTCCTTTTAGCAATATATAAAAGGAGTTACCTAATTTATTTATTCTTTAACTTAAAATATGTCATGATTTTTTTAATCATATTTAAGCCTTCTAAATAAATTATGACGTGTAGTCTTGCCCTTGCTGTCTAGGCAGACCATTTAATCTGCTTCTGAGAACTTCCTGAGGATTCAGTTAATTGCTTTGATATATATTTGGAAAATACAATCTAGAAGCTACTTGATACATCTTTCAGCTCTGAAATATCACTTACGTTTCTCTCTGCTGGCCCTAAATATATAGTTTCTGATCTTCCATCAGGTAAAATGTTTCAGACTTTAAATCACTGTGTAACTGGAGAATATCTGAGTTTTAGCTTGGACTTACTGTTTAAGTGCTGGTGAAGATGTGTATCTTGTATTGAGGAAAATTGTGGAGGTTCATCTGCAGTGGAAGAAACATGAGTGGTGAGCTTACTTTCAATTTTTTAAACATGCTGGACTTCATTCACAGCATACAGCTTATTGTACCAATACAATTGTGCGAGAGTTGTTAATGTAAGTGTGGATTCTGAGAGAGGGGCAAACACAGGTTGTGGCCAGAAAGTGTTACAGCCCTGGGCTTGAATCACTGCTGTTGGCTTTTTGTTCATGCAGCTCTCTGGAAACAGGCTGTAGCTGGGGGTGCTAGCCTAGTATTTCTGGAAGCTCAGTGGTGAAACTTAGATACTCAAACCTGTTGAAACTTAAAGCCTAGTCATGTGAATGCCAAGCATGTTAAAGTGCATCCTGGTTTTTGGTTTGGGCTAAGCTGTCCTATAGCATGTATATGGTAGAATAGTCATGAATGTTTTCCATAGGGTAAAAGTGTCAGTTATCCTGAAATTATTCTGTGGGGTTTGTTTTTTGGAGTTGGGATTGGTGGATGGTTTTTTTGTTTTGTTTTAGTTCTCAAATATTTTCCAAGAATGGAAAACAGTGAAGCAGTGAAGTTCCATGGTTCTCTAAGCTTGACTCATGATGTAAAGTGCTAGAATAAAAATACAAGATGCTGCAGAAGCTTTGTTTGTATTAGTAAATGAAGCTCTGTGCTATATGAAGCTATTTGTGCTGTATGGCTCTCTACCACACACAGCTGTAGATCAGCAGCAATCATAGCATCCTAAATGGGACCACTTATTCAGTTCTATGCAGTATTAAAATGGGATTGACTACACTATCATCAGATATTGCTAGAAGGTGCTAAGGAAGCTGTGTTGCTGTGGCTGTGACTATAAAACTTAAATAAGGTGCCTTATTTCTTGGATTCTAAGGACCTGGGCACATCTGAATTCCATCCTTTAAAAACTGTTTTGCCCATGGGACTGTCCTTCAAGAGGTGTCATCTTTCTGCCTGATAACTCCAGTTTTAATTTGTGAAAAAGGAACTTGGAGTAAAGTAAACTGTTCTCTCACTCGTTAACTAATTAAGACAAGATTTCATATTGGCTCAAAAAGCCATTTCATTAAAGCTCAGGGCAAAAGGAGACCAGTTGGCAGATGAAGAGTGATTGAATGCATCTATATGTAGGTGTCTCAGGCTCCAGTTACTGATGATGGAGCCCTGGGAGCTGTTATGCTGACCCTGCCTAAGGTATACACGTTTGTTAAGTCAGATGACTAGTTTCTTGCTCCATTAACTGTGTTGAATAGCTCTGCATTGGTAGTGGCTGGGGAGTAGACATCTACATGTAAATGTTTTTTTTTTAAACCTCAGTTGGGAGCCTTCAGCTGATGAAAAAAAATCATTGAAAGTAAGACAATATTCTGAAAAGGCTGAAATTTTCAAAATACTTCTTTACACAGCCAACCCCATCACTCCTAGTCCTACGGAGTAATATAAAGAGAAGACAGAAACCCAGAAACCGTTCAGTCCTACACATTCATTTTGCTGTTACATAAACTATTTCTGCATCCACTTTAAAATAGTGTGAGGATTAGGAGGACTCGACGGTAGCCTGCAGTTGGTCTGGTTGTGCACTTGTGTGCCTGTGGGTCTGTGCCCTGCTTTTGTTGGGCACTGTGTTTGAATGTTGTAGGCCAAAGTTCTTACAATAGTTAATAGCTCTGTAAATTATTTTAGTACAAAAAAACCCCAAACACCACGCTAGTTTTTGTAGCAAGAGTTTCCTTCCAGTGTTGCTTTTAGTATCCTGGCATACTTCCCAAAGAATGCTGTCTTAATGATTCATACAAATACTAATGTTACCAGAAAGAAATAATTTACCTTGAATGGCTTTAAGGAGATAGAGCACTGAGAAACTTAACTTTATGAAGCCTGAAAGTAAATCTTAACTATTAGAGAGGAAAAGTTGTTTTTTTGTTCTTTGGGCTTATTTGTAAGTCTGTCTTGAGAAAGGCAAGTAGAAAAAGCTTTTAGTGCTTTCACGGAGTCTGAGATCTTCGGTGAAATTTGGCATTATAACTCAAGCTGAGGCAAGATGCTTTCCTACGAAACTTCTGTGTAACAGTTTCTGTTCTGCTGTGAGTGAAGCCCATGTGTTTTGGAGTCTTTGCACTGAGGAAGGCCTGTCCCACTGCAAACAGCATGGTGCTCTGGTGGTGCTTGATGCTTGGCATGGCTCTTGGGCATTCACCTGAAAGAGGAACATTTCCCTTGGGATCAGAAAATTGGGATTTGAAGTTTAGTATCTCACTCATTCTCACTGGAATGCCTGGTCCATTGGGCCAGGGGCTATTTTGTGTTTTAAGTTGTGTGCTGTCTCCTAGCTGTTTGTTTGTGCACATATATCGGGGTTTGGTTTGAATGCCGCCTTTTTTTTTTTTAACTGTTCTTTTTGTGTATTGCTTCAGAAATTCTGTGGTGATCTCAAGAACTCTTTCCTGACAAAAACTAGTGCATGTAGTTGTTGTGGTTTTATTTTTGTTTTCTGTGAACTGATAGGCATCTGCAAAAATCTTTGAATTCAATAAATTGTCATTTCCTGGTGAGAAGATTCTCTCTTTATAAAAACAAAGCCAAGTAATCATCATTTAACTTCTTTTAGGCTCTTTTCTTCCTGTGTAAAGTGAAAGATAAAACCCAGCTAGAAATATCAGCTAGGGAATCATGAGTTATGGTGCAGCACTGAAGGAGCTGCAAGTGATGGTCTTCACTTTTATTAAATGAAGAATATGAAATACCTTTCGCTTTTCCTTGGCTGTGCTTTATGCAAAGTAATCCCTAAGTGCCTGTTAAAGGGAAACAGACCAAAATTCAAGATACTCTCATACTTGCTTCTTCTGTAAAGAGTCTGTTAGTTAAGGTATCCAGGTGCAGGCTTACTGGGAAGGATGCCTCAGCTCCTGCCCCAAGCTGTGATGACCAGTATTGCATCTCTTGGTTGCAGCTATGCAATCTCCTCTTTATCCAAGACAGGCATGGTCCCGATGTACAAATATGTTGGACCTGATATAAATCTCTGCAAACTGACAGAAATGTTCACTAAATTTAAGCATCTCAGACCATCAGGTTTCTTCCTCTCTTCTTACATGTTTGTCTTTAGAATAGTAAAATACAGTTTTGAACATATTTACAAAGTTCATCAGGTTTCTTCCTCTCTTCTTACATGTTTGTCTTTAGAATAGTAAAATACAGTTTTGAACATATTTACAAAGTTCATCTCAAGATGATACTGAGAGATATTTTTTATTTGGCTAGATTTAATTTTAATTTTTTTTAAGAGATAAAATTAGTGATCCACCAACCCAGTTTCCCAAACAAGATTACCACCGGGGCTGATAGTTACAGGTCCAGGAAACCTACATACTTCTGCCTGTTACTGCCTGGTGCCAGGAGGATCCTGATGATTCTGATTTTCCTACTCTAAAGAGAACTGAACTAGTGCTGCTGAAATCAGAGTCAACATTGGATATTATCAGCCTGTGAGATGCAGCTGGTTCCTGGGTTTGTGCAGTTTAAAGCTCTGATTTATGAGTGGTGGTGCCTGCATCTGGAGCTGGTGTTCCTGCCCACCTCTGTACAGGAAAGATGACATTTCCCATGGCAAGGGCACCTTGTTGCAGAAGGGTCACACCTCATTCTGTTACAGCCTGTGTGTCAGACCTCTAGAAAAAGCTGCATTAGATTAAGTGTGCGTGTGAGAGCTGACTCCAATAGTGCCAGGTCCCCCAAAACTGAGGCCAGCCATGATCATGGCAGTGCTGGTGGAGAGCCTGGGACTGGTGGGTGATGTACTCCGTATCCCTGCCTGTGTGAGAGGAAGGCAGTTTCTAACAAGAAGGGGAGGAGGTTTTGTCCATGCTTCCCCCTTCTGCTGATAACAGCATGCCTGCCTCCCTAGAGCTCCCATCCACCCTGCAGGCTCACAACTGCAGCATGTTCCCTTGGCTCAGCAGCTCTGCTCTGCCTCTGGCCCCTTGTCCTTGTGGACCTTGCCTTCAAATCTGCCTGCCTGCCTGGGAAATCTTGGCTGGCTTTGCCAGTAATTGAGATGAATGATTGCTATCCCCCTGAGCTAATTGCACATGTAAGCTGTTCTTTCCTTTTTTCCAGTGCTCCTCTTTCCATAAAATAAACCCCAAGCACAATAAAACCAGAAAAAACAAAGAAACAAACAAACACAAAAACCCCCAAAAAACCAACCAAAAAACCCAAACAAAAAAAACCCCAGACAAAACAAAAATCCCCAAGCAAAGAAACAGATTTTGCTGTTTAAATGAAAAGAGGTAAAGGGCAAAAGGAAGGGGAGGCCAGAGCAATTTTCTACACTCATTCTTTCTAGATGTGCCTGCTGGAACTATGAGGGCCGTATGCTTTTCTCTATGAAACAGCAGACCTTCCCATCACTGAGAAACTAAACACAACACTGAGAACTGCTCAGTAGAGTTTCATCCCAAAAGAATGCTCTTGCACTCTCATTGTATGAAGCTGACTGCTTTCTGATTGACCTACTAGGAAAAAAACCCAATCCTGTACTCTGTGACCCATATGGTTCATTGCCATTTGCTGTGTGCCAGGAAACTCTCAGGTTCTTGCACTCAGAGTGACTCTCACTGGCATCATATGCTAATTGTATCAGATAAACCTAGGAGAACCTAGGAGCTGAATGAATTTTCTGTAGTTGCTTTGGCATGTATACTTATAGATGAGTTAACTTGGTTTAATCTGGAGTGAAAGTGTGCTGACCAGCTCTGCAAATAAATAAATGGTTGTTAAGGTTAAATGCCTGTTTCCTGCTTAGGAAAGAGTATACTGTTTTGTTTGGTCTAGTTGTGACGAAACTAGTTTTCCATATGATAATGTGGTGGACTTGACAAGCAACTGTATTTAGTAATTAATTTCTGAAACACTAAATAAATTATAGAAGTTATGAAGGCTCTGTTCAGAGCTGTGGCTACATTTGAGTAGCTGAACATGGTAGTTTTCTTGGGTTAAAACCATGTTAGGTTACGTTGTTGAATTCGTAGTGACAAGTGAAACAAAATACCATGAATGCCAAGTTAATAAATGAGTGCTATTGTGGTTATCAGCATACACATTCAGTATATTTACTTCGTGCTAATATTTAAAGTGTTGTGGCTTGTCCATTAGCATCCAAATGCAAAGTTAAGAGCAGAAAAGAAGTGTCAAAACTCTTCATGTGTCCTTCATAAATCATGTGGGAGCCTGTGCTAGGTGAAGTGTGATAATCCCATTCAGAGAAGTACTCTCATCTTGGATACTGGAGAGCCTTGGTTTAGTGTTGGAGCACACTACAATTTGTAGTGGCATAAGAAACTTAAGGATAACATCTAAATGTAAAAATGCACACTTGAAGTGAATTAAAGAAACAGAGGGCCTTAAAAAAATTAAAGACAGGCACCCCACTTAAACAGGGTCCCTTTTGCACTGCTTGGATTTACAGGGAGCTGTTGATGTGAGAGGAAGTTTTTAGCTCTTACTCTGAAATGTCTCAGTGTTGCTACTGTGTTACATTATGGGCTGAAATGTTGATGGGAGCTGGGCTCCGACTTGGCATGATAACCACATGAGTGAGGAACCAATACAAAGTCCAGCAGTCAACACCAGATGTAATAAAGTGTGAAAAATGAGGTGGATGGTACTTCTGGTAAGTGGCAGCTTGGACACTCCACAAATGTTTAGAGATACATAAAGAGGTGCACAAGGCTTACTGTTTTCATTTGTGGGCTAATGGGTAGAGCGGGGGCATCGATCTGCTAAATTTCCACTCTGGTAAGCTTGTAGTATATATGCTGGTAAGAAAATAGATGTATGATTCTTAAGGTTGTAGAGATCTGATTTTCTTGATGTGGTATTTATCTGAATGATATTTATCAATTAGTTCTATGAAAGGTAAAAAGTGATTCTTAGTTGTGTGGCCCATATTAAAATCAGTAGTTTCAGTATGGAGGTAATTGGTTTATGAATAACTGTGCTTTAGAATGGGTCTTTATATCTCCTTCTTAAAGACCAAACTCCAAATGCTACCTTCTATTTGGAATAAGAATATGATTTTATGAAAAGTTGTGTGGAAAACTGTTTTGTTGGGTGGGGGGTAGAAATTGCAGGGCAGTTCTTTTTATTTTGCCAAATAAAATTTTGTTGCTAGTATGTAATGCTGTTGGGGGAAAAAACCTCACTGAATGGAATATGACTTTTGAAGGCATTTTCTAACTTTTTAGTTGCAAAAACTGTCACCAGAGCATGAAAGAATTAGAATGAATCTTCAAAATTGCATTTACTACTTCTTAAATGTGCAAACAAAATTTACAGTTATGTATAAAAATAAGATGGAAAAAAGCCCGTGTCTCATATTTTTGTTTGTTTGTTTTTCCTTTTTGTAATAGGGCTTTATTTGTCCTCTCTGTATGAAGTCTCATGGATCAGCAGAGGAGCTGTTCAAGCACTATGAAGCAGTTCATAATTCTGGCATTGATTCAACTCGTGGAGGGGAAGGTCATCTGTCACCGGAAAGGTGAAACAGTACTCACTTGTGCATGTGCTTTTGTGCCAGTGTTGAGCTGCTTCTAGTTACACTGAAGGTTTTATTAATTTGAACTTGCGTAGTCAAGTATTTAAATGTTCATGTCCCATTTGCAACTAGAATTAAAAGGCAGCTTGTAACTAATGTTGTCTGATACTGATCTGACAGTAAGTGAAAATCAGATACATGTGTTTATGATATTAAGCCACCTGTTTCTAATTCAGCTGACAATGCAATATTACAGACCAGAATGATTTTTACAAGTGTGGCAGAAAAAATACAGGTTCCTCCTGTATTTCATAGAGCATGATATTTCATGGAGCTGAAATATCATCATTTAAGAGTGAGGAGGACAACCCTAAGGATATAAGAGAAACTCAATTTTGTCCCTAGTTAATTAGGGTACTTACTGGATAATTGCAGTATCACTACTTGCCTAAATAGCTTCCCTTATTACCCAGTTATTTGCAAATCTGAGAAGTTTCTGTCTGTGCCAGTAATTCTCCTTCTGTTTTTCAGAAACTCCATGCTAATCTTCAGAAATCTTAACTAGTTTATTTGATTTTTTTGTCAAAACTGTATTGTTAAATACATCCCTAGGAAGCATATCAGGTTGTTTTATTTTTGAGAGCAGCAGTATGTAGCAGGAACTGATAACGTGAAACTTTCTGTAGAAGTGTTTAACTGAGTAGTCTGTGTTGCTTTGGGAAAGATTTTCTTGGGGGTAAAATGTACATAGGCTTCCTTTTGCTTCCTGTTAATTCTTTTTCTGCTCAGTGCTTGTTTTGCACTGTTGTAAATAGCCGTCCATGGTGCCATTTTGTCACACTCCCCTAGACTCCTCTGATTTGTACACAGCAGAGTCACAGTGAGCAGCACAGAGGTACACAGCACATGACCCTGTGGCTTCTGCTGATCCTGGGAAGTAAGCAGTTCAAATGTTTTGTCACAAGCAGAACTGTGACCCAAAATGACAAATAATTACATTGAAACAAATACATATATTTATGTAACTAACTCAAGAGAGGGTGGCTCTTCAGTGAGAAAAGAGTGTGGAAGAGAACATGTTTCAGTTGTTACCCAAATGCAGATCTGTATGTCCCCAGTACTGAGCAAAGCTGGCAAGCCAGTAGAAGACAGCATTAGCAGAAGTCTTGGATGACTTCTTCCTTGTGGATAGCTGCCTTCTCTCTCAGCTGCTGCTTCAAAAGAAATCAAAATTGGGACTTTATAAAATGGTAGGGTACTAGCGAAGTCATATTGGGCTTCTGATGTGCACATTTATTCCATAATGAATATTTCTTCTTTTTAGGCCTGATTTAAGTCTTTTTGAAGTAATTCAGCTTAGACCTGAAGTGATACTTTAGTAGGGTAATGGCAAAACAAAACAAGTAGTTTTGTTTTCTCTCATGTAATTGAAAAAGTGGACAAGGTCAAGGAGTTTTGATGGAATGGAGTCTGGTGAGAGCCACTGTGTAGCACATGAGCTATATTTTCCTATTAGTGTGGCATTCTTTAATGCTACTCATTTTCATGCTTGCTTAAGAAAACTCTCATTCAACATAAATATGTTTTTCCAAGCCTTGGAATTCCATATCAAAGAAATATTGCAGCCTGCAGCAGGGAGCCACTCCATTTGCTCTCCATGTGTGGAGCTTATGTGCAGTTCTTAGGACCAAGATTGGGAGATAAAATTCCATATTTAGTTAATAGGAAAAGTTACGTACTGTGAATTACAGACTTTCCTCTTCCTCCCACTCCTCAGTAAACTATGATGAGTAAGTTCCAAGAGTAAATCATGTAACTCCCCCCAGCGTGATTCAGCAAGGCTATCAGTATTCAGTACTAGGGTGGAGGCACTGGCCTTACAAATGGGAAACCGAGTGGAGCATAATGAAAAGGCACTAAGGATTTTCCAGATAGTAGGCTCAGATGTGCTGAGAGGAGGAAGGGATTGTCACAGCCCTAGCAGAAAAGGAGATTTGGTGAGGACTTGGATGACGGGAAGAAAAGCAAAGTTACAGTGCCTGTAGTGATCCCTTACAATAATTCCCCCCCATCATTTTCCACTGGTTAAACTGAATTTATGTTTCATCTTAAAACTGTCAAGGAAAATTTTGTTGGGGATATCAAGGCAACTATTGTAGAAGGCTCCTTACATTACAAACTCTTTCCTTTCTCCTCCCCTCCACCTTCCCCTCTTCTACAAATGAGCTTTATACAACTCAAACCCTTTAATCTACTGTGAAGACCAGAGCATCTTAAATGCTTTGGTATTGCAGGTCTGTTGTATGTTCAGCCCAAGTGCAGTACAGTTAATTGTTCCACCTGCTTGAGATTTTATTTCTAATCTTAGATCTGAATCTTAGCTCATTTACTTACTCGTACTGGTGAAGTGGCTCCCTCTTCACCACCACAACCAATGTACAGGTTTTGGAATACAGCTACACCTGCCTCAGTAAAGTTGTATTTGTAAACCTCCAGTGAATGTATCACACAGGCAGAATAATGTGTACATAACAAAATTTTCCTCTGGAAAAAGTAAATCTCCCAATATCCCATGTTTGTTTTGTCATTAAAATTGGTCCACCTTGGAGTTCTTGCTCCGCTGGTTCAAATGCATGTTTCACTTGCTACTTGATGACCCTGACCTGCTGTTAATATGCTAATGTAGATTGAATCTATTCGTCAGCAGTTTAGCTAAGGAATAACTTGCTTTGGTGGTTTCTTTTCTCTTAAGTGTGAGATAATTTGAAAGAACATCTGTGGAGGAGGGGATAATGCACACCAGTAGCAGTAAAATTGTATGGTATAAAACGGAGAGAATTTGTTGGCACTGGTACCCCATGTATATATTCTGTCTACTCCTTAGTGTTGCCACTGTACAAACAATAAGAAAGAGTATTTTTGCATTATTTAATGACCCTTGTATTCTTGATTTTGAGCGGCTGTATCTCAGTAATGCAACATTATCCTTGTATGTATAGTTGTGCAACTGTAAGGAGACCTGTGATTTTGAAGGGTGCTGTGTGAATCAATTACTAACAGTTATAGACTTGGATCTTCTGTTCTTGCGTGGCTGGAGGCTTGAGCATGAAATTTAAGAATTTAAAATTCTAAGGCTTTAAATATTCAGACCATTAAGTGAATATGTCTCTGGGGCATACTAAATTGCTGTGGATGAAAAATTATGTAACTGCATATTTCAGGAGTAAGATAGCATGCTGTCACTTAGCAGTGTTCCTTTACATGATATGGGAAGTGAAGGAGAATAAACCTGTCCTTTTTGTAAAAAGGCATGCAAAACAGTTAAATGTTCCAGTGCATAGCTTTGTCATTTTGAACTCATGTGGTTGAGCTGATGCACTGATTTTGATTTACATTCTGTTTTCATGAGACTTTTTTCGTATCTATTTCTTTACTTATCCATTTAATGTTTAGCATTTTTCAAGTGATGTGCAAAGTGATATTAATCTGGTTTGTTCCAAGTTTCAAAAAAACCTAAAAATAAGTATTTATAATTATGTAAGTTATGTTTATATTGCATATGGATATCAGTCCAGTTACTTAACACACATTACAATGTGTATGTAATTGACAAATTACAACCACTGTGTATTCATTTTCTCCACTCTGTGGATATATTTATTCAGAGATGAAGTATCACTGCTCCGACAAGAAGTCCAAGACTTGCAAGCTTCGCTGAAGGTTGGAAATGTATTTTACTTGCACTTGGTTCTTTGTTTCAAATTGAAGTGTTCCACTGTCTTAAGCAACCAAATTTATAGTCTCTCTCCCCATGTCCTTTTTTTTTTTTGTTGTCATTTTCCCCCTCAGGAGGAGAGATGGTATTCAGAAGAGCTGAAGAAAGAACTAGAGAAATTGCAGGGGCAGCGGCAGCAAGTAATTGCTTTAAAATACTTGAAGCAGGTTTATCGTCAGCATTGACATTGAAGATTAAAACCTTTTTTGTAAGGCACGTGGCCTGATTTAGTTAGTTCTGTAATTTAAATATTGATGTGTTCTTGAAAACAAAGCTAGTTATCTCTCCACAATGTATCTGTATATATAAATGTAAAGAACAAAGTCGGACTAGATAATGATTCTTCCATACTACTCACTACAAGTTCAGTTCAGACTTTTCCTTCTGTTGGGCTTATTCAGAAATCAGTTTATTGAAGGAAATAAATTGAATGTGGTATTTCATCTTTTATGAGAAAAGCCGATGTCTTTCTTGTAAGAACTTTTGGAAAACAGCAGTGGGATTTCATAGGTATCCAGATGAGCTCAAAAAATAAGGCAAGGCAAATTGTGGTGTGTTGTGCCCTAAAGGAAGCTCTTGCTTTATTTATTACTATGAGCTACTTAGATGCGGGATAGTTACAAACCTCAGAAATTGCTTTCTGACAAAACACCCTCTCAGGATGTGCTTCTTGATGTCTGTAACCTCTGTTTTTAGGACAGATTTCTATATTGAAAAGGGAGGGGGAGGGGATTCCTACTGGAGTCTTACAAGTGGAAACCTTCATAGTGTAGTGATATATGAAATGAAAAGTCATCTTGGCCTTTTCCAGTCTTCCAGATATAACTGCTTGAATTCAGGTATTTTTGTATTGATGTGCAGTACTTGAGCACAGAAGTCTTTATTTCCCTGTCTTTTCCAAAAAAATGGATTAACTTTGGTTTTTATTCCTGCTGTCTAATGGTGCATTTATTCTGTTTTCTTAAGGATTCTAAATCTGATGGATTGACAACAGCTACGTCTACAGGTGGCTAACATTTTATTACATTAATTTCTGCACTGCTTTGGAATTTATTTTGGTTTAGCTTTTAGGTAAATTAGCACTTTTGGTAAATTAAAGAGCTAGAAAGCTGGAATGTTACAATTACTGGCAAAAAACATTCATTGTAAGATCTATTAAGAGCTATTCGTCTTAAGCAGTAGCCTGGGGAAATATTCCAGGGGCTCAGGGTTTGAAATTTTTAGAAGCAAAACAGAAGTTCTCCTGAATTTAAAAGCACTTCTCATGAGACACTTTGAACACTTTTTAAATCATTTCATATATTCAAGCAGTCAGATATATACTATAGCACTATACTATATAAACGATAGCATTTTTCAGTGATGGTTTTATTTAGTGTTTTTCTGTGTTCATTGCTAGCGAAGAAAGCAATGATTTTTTTTTTTGTTTTGCAGACCCATAATTTTTGCTCTGTTTTTCTCCATGAGGCACTCATAGAATAAAATCTTCCCTATTTGTACATAAACTATCTGACTGATAGTGATTAAAGCTTTTAATTACAGTTCAGGGCTTGAAATTCAACAACATGTTGTGGTGATCTGAAGGGCTATTTGTGACCAGTGAAAACCAGTATGTACTTAGTCCTGCAGGGTGCTCAACTAGTGACAGTGACATCATGCTTGCAGATATTTAGCGTCAATAAAGTTGTTCACTTTGCTAAGACGGTTGGATGTTAAGGGATTTTGGATTACATATTCACCTCTCGTGGTTAGTTCTGGGCATGAGGAACTGTATTGTCCTAGTTCTTCCAGAAAATAATACTGTTCTTTTTATGGAAATAGAATCATTAGAACGGCAACTGGAAGAGATCCAAGTAGAAAATTTTAACATTAAGCAAATGAAAGACTTATTTGAGCAAAAAGCAGCACAACTGGCCACTGAAATTGTGGGTAAGTGTATTAGCATGAGATCTAATTCTCTTCTTTACTTGTGCAATTTGTGAAAGGGATCATGTATTCAACTTCTTTCTTATTAGATCTTAAATCAAAGTATGATGAAGAAATCAGCCTTCGGGAAGGTGCAGAACAGAAAGTGACGAACCTGAGACTAGAACTGCAGAAAGAGAGAAGTACAGTAGAAGACTTAAAGACAGAGCTGGTATTCACATCACATTAATGTTTTTGTTATTTTCAGGTCAAGAGAGGAGTTTACTTAAATGCTTGCAAACACAGTTTTAAAGCAGTCAAACTCTCTTGAACATGAAGATGTCTGCTTGTGGGCTGAAAAAATTCAGGGTATTATTGTTTTTGATCTGCATTTTCAGTGTTTTTCCAGTGAGAAACTATATGTTGTTTCTAACTTATATACTAAAATTCACCCTACATTATGTTATAGTCTTCTCGTTTGATGCTCTACCCTTCAGCATTTCTGCAGTGTATTACACATATAGATGTGCTGCACCGACGTGAACTTGGAGCATGCCATTGCTGACTTCCACAGCTATCTTTAGGTCACTCTTTTTCCATGAGGCGTTATGCGCTGGCTGTCCTTGGACAACTGCATTTTTAAGAAGTGCTCAGAGAGGTGTTTTGTGACATGGTGGCTGAAAAACTGGCAGCTGTCATCATCATGCCTATGTTAATCTTGTCCCTCTTGCGCTTGGCTGATAATACCAGTGTGTGTGTATTCCAGGATTTTGGTTCCTGATGACTTTTATATACAGCCATGGCTCCAGTGGGCAATCCCAGTGACTACTCAGCAAGTGGGGCCCCTTCTAAAGCAGTAGTGCAAGGAACTTCCTAGTTTTTCCCACCCATCTACTGCTTAGACTCTGGAGGAAAGTAGGACTTGTTTATCCCCCTTCTTCCCTGTAGCACACTGCCCTCAAGGGCCTGTTGGCCTTGCCCAGATACTGGACCTGTCCATTCCTCCCTGTTCCATTCTTTCTTGTCTTCCCTTTTCCTTCTAATTCCTTTTTCTGTTCCTTGTCTCTTCTAGAGATGCCAACACTCCTTTTCTCTGCTTTCTTTAGTGCTCCTAGTTGCCATCCCTCTCCTTTTCCTCCATAGTGTTTCATGCTGAGGGACGTTCTGGTGCCTGAGATGCAACTGCCAACAGATTTTACCTGTGGGTTTGGTGTGAGCCATATCTGATAGTATCTTCAAGACACTGCCTTCAGCTGCCCTTTTGTTTTGTCTGTGGTGATTCTCTGAAATAATTCTTCAAGACAGGGGCATTATCCTGTATCTAGCCATCTGCATATATAAAAATTACAGAAATTTAATCTTTGAGACAATTTTCCATTTGTCAGATTTGGTTGAAATCAAATCAACGAGTTCAAAGTTTAGCAGACAAAAACTAAAAAGTAGCCCTTAAATCCTGTTTTTTTTGGGAATTACAAGCACTTCTCTGTGGTTTTGGGGTTTTTTGGGGGGAGTTTTCTTTATCTGTTTGGTTTTTTTTAAGCCTAGCTGTAATACTGTATATGTCACATTGTCTATAAATTGACGATTTGGTAGATTTTTAGAAATGACATTGCATGTCTGTCAATGTGATGTTGCTCACTGCTCACAACTTTTCAGCTGCAAAGGCCTGGTGTGGAAGATGTGGCTGTCCTGAAAAAGGAGCTGGTTCAAGTTCAAACACTGATGGATAAAATGACTCTGGACCGTGAAAGAGAATCTGAAAAGCTGAAAGATGAGTGCAAGCACTTGCAGGCAGAGCAGGCTAACTCTGAGGTAATAATTGTACCTAAAGATGTGTGTTCTAGCTTTGCTGTGATTATCATATGAAAATGGAAAATATTAATTAATCATAATGAAAAAGCATCTTTCTTTAATTGAATCTTCTCACTTCTCCAAAGGCGGTGGTTATTCTGCTCTTCTACCAGTTATGACTTCCATACAAAACAGAGAAAAAGGGATGCAGCAGCTCAGATTTGGATCTTTAGAGGAACTTTACTCCTCAAACTGTCTCAAACTGCTCCTGGCTAAAGCCTGTTTGATGTTTACCATGATAGTGAGGGAAATCTCTGACAGAGATAATGGCAAGAAATCCTGATAAAATTACAGTATCACCAAAAAGACTTTTGTCTAACATACAATTTACTCTGCTGAGGAGTTGCTAAATCCATACCTGCAGAAGAACTCTCTTGCTGGGTATTGCACTTGCTGGTGGGTTGGTTAATATATTATTAATAGATTACTTGACAGTGTAACAGTTTTTACTAAAGACTGTCAGGTGTGTTTGAGACCTTTTAATTTTGCCCCCTAGTTCTTCTGTTGTCCCCCACCAATGCAGCAATGCCAGCAAAACTTGCCAACACAGAGCTGTGGTCCCTCATGAAGTGTGGTCCTTGCAATATTCCCCAGCTTACATGAGGGAATGCTTAAGGTTTCTGTTGGACTCCTAGTATCCTCTGTCCTATTCAGATTCATGGATGTGAAGAATTTCTGACATAGTTTATTCTGGCGTTTCATGTGCCCTAGATTTCAGGACTGAAGTTTTAATGTTTCATTCTTTCACTTGCACTGTAAAACTTCAGAGAAATGCTGCCAGGTATTGTTCCAAACTCCTTCGGGTTTTCCGTTCTGTTTTGCCCCTCAACAGATATGTTTATCTCCACGAATTATACACAGGTACAGTATTGCACTAAAAATGAATCTGCCATTGTTTTCAAGCTAGAATTATGTATGGCAAGCTCTATATCAGATGTGAAAAAGAAATATCACAGTTGGTGTTATGGATGTAACGTGGTTATGTGGCCATGTAAAGTTGCTGCACAACTGTAATTTGGTTTTAACTGTGAGATCCCACAACTGTGCTGCAGAATTTAAATTTCATTTTGAAATACTGTCTCTATAGTCTTTTGTGGTTTTGGATATTTAATTCTCATGTGAAGATAAAATGACAGTCACATGAGCATAACAAAAACCTTTCACCTTAAAAACATTCTCACAGAAGCATGAATTGCTCCTGTTCCTCCAAAGTAGGTATGTTTAAGTTTTGACGTAAATGTTTGGCCATGTTTCATCTCAGCTTTGCTCTTCAACACCACATCAAGGACTGAAATATTTAAGTGGTTTTTACACCATCCTTGGCTGTTTTTACAGGCTGGCTGGGGATACATATATTAATATTGGTTTTCAAAGTGAATATCTTTAAAATAAGGTAAACGCTCAGTATGGGTGAAAATAACAAAAATCATATTAGCCCTAGATGAGCGTCTTCAAATACTGCAGGAGAGGGATGTGAAGAATAGTATACTCTACAACTGTCACCTAAGTCTGTTGGGTGTTTTTACCTTTTTTCAGAGCTGTACCTGAAACTGGCGTCTGCATCTCTCAGATGAATATTCATGCTGAGTGGCTCCTTTCATCTTTAGGTTTTCACTGTAGTGGCTTCTGCATAGTAAACATGTTATGAAAACAGCTGCACTGCTTTGGAGCTAAGCATTGCTATGAATCTCTGCTTATTGGGATTTATTTCAGTATCTGATAAATCTTCATTAAATGCAGCACCTAGGCTTGATTGTTTAACTGAGTGCCCAAAGAAATAAACAAGTTTAGTAGCCTAAATTGTAGGTAAATTTAATAAAGCCGGGACTAGTGGTTTTTTGTTTGTTTGTTTGTTTGTTTCCCTCCCACTAAGCAAAGGCCTTAGAAACAGTGGAATATTTATAAAACAAATTTGAGGAAGTGTGCCTAGTACAGCTTTTGTGACTGCTTCTTTCCATCTTTCACCTATCCATTTTATTTTTCTGCTCTCTAATAGAGACACCTAAATTTGAGGTAAATTTTTTGGAAAGCATTTTATTCTTATAGCAAATTTCTGTCATATCAAGACAATTTCAAGATGTTATTAAACAGAAGCATTCCTGGCTTTTTAATGGTTCATTATTCATACAGACACATCAGCAAGAAAATATCAGGACTGAATATTTACCCAGGATGTATTTCCCTGTTAATAAAGAAATGTGGGATGATCTTATTGAATTGTGAACAAGAATTGGATCTTTATGCATATAAATTATTATTCTAGTTGGAAAGGCTGCAGTGGTGTCCTTTGCAAGCTTCTGCACATTTTCTGCATTATATTCTCTCAGTATGAAATATCCATACTGTTTTCTGATAACATCCTGGAATGTTGGTCCGAAAAAGACCGATCCTAGGATGTATTTTAAGTAACAGCTCTGTTATGAAACAGCTTTGTAAAGCACAGCATTACAGAAAGTCAGTTAACTATATGCAGTCATATACCATGTTCTTATGTTCTCTTTGGTGTTTCTTTTTCTGTAGGAAGGTTGTAAATTGGATGGTTATTGTCTACTACTTCTGTTCTGCTTTAGCTCACTCTTGAATTCAGTATTTATGCATTTGTGCTGAAATCTCTGCAGGAACAATAGGAAAGAAAACTTCTTTATAGAGGTCACTAATATATAGTGTATTTGAAATGAGTGCATGAATACACGTGTTTTAGGGCAGCCATGCCCTAAAGTGCTTTTGTTGTTTTCTTCCATTACTGTATTCAAATACTGTGCAGTCATTGATATATTCTGTTCTGTACTGATGCTGTTTAATGGGGTAGTATTGTTCCTCTGACTATGATGACCTGCAGGGTTGACATGTCCAAAAGTCACACACCAAGTTTGCATCATATGCCAGACTTGCTTCTAGAGCCTTTCCAGCACATTTCCCTTCCTAGATCGGCCAAGATTTTGGCCATGTAACTGCAATGACTTGGAAAGGTTTCACCTTGGGCTAGAACTGTGATAATTATCAATGTGGATAATCTGTTATGATTTTCATCAGTTTTGGGCTCAACCTGGCATTTGCTATTGGAGTGGGTCAGATTTTCGTCTTCCAAAATAGGACATAAATGAATCTCAGCTGGGAAATTATGCTCATGATGGTGCTGTGAGCTTAGTTCACAGGTGATTTTTTTTCCTTAGGCCTTTTTGTTTGTATAGAAGACGTATTTTTATTTTGCTACCAGATATCTTGCTTTTCTTGGATTATGAATGCAAATCTTTGTATTATATGTGGATTTTTCTGTTTGTCTTTTCAGGCTACCATTAACCAATTAAGAGCTGAACTTGCCAAAGGACCTCAGGAGGTAGCTGTGTATGTTCAGGAGCTGCAGAAACTTCAAAGTTCAGTCAAAGAGCTAGAACAGAAGAATCAGGTGAGAATGTTATTATTTCCTATGCTTGTTAGCTCACATTAAAATGGGCTCACATTAGCTCACATCACACATTGCCTTGGGAAGCACTGAAGACTAACTTCTTCAGCAGAACCTGAGAATTCCTTTGCCATTTTGTTTAACAATCGGACTATTGTAATGCGCAAGCAAACACTGTATTTTAATGATCATCATATGCTACAACTGAAATTCTTTGGGTTGTGATGATTGCAAATTTCAAATTGCTGCAGTTTATGCTTACCTATCATTAAGCAGTATTGCCATCTCACACATTAAAAGTAGTACCCCTGGAAATAATACATTTGCCTAAAAATCATTATTTGAAAGATATGTGAGCTCTCTTCGTTGATTTTCCAGTTTCTTAGCTTTTAGATTATACTTCTGTTGTATTTTTCAGGCCATTTATTGGCATCACGTATGGTAGAAAATGGAAATTAATTCCAGAAACTTCTCAATGTATATTCTATGAGAGCTGTTATCAGAGCTCTTTGAGCTTGCTGCATTTTGTATTTGTGTTTAGAAATCATGTATTGTGGGGGTAAAAAGGGAGATAAAGGGGGAAGGGAAACAAGGAGAAAGATGTGTACTGCTTTATATTGCATGTAACACTGTGTATGAACTGGACATTACATACATGTATTTACCAGCAGCTTTGTCAGCTTTGGAAAACAGGAAAGGACAGGGACCAAACAGAGTATAATGTAATCTAATATTAAAGTAGCATTTGCAAAAAATATAAGAAGGTGCAATTAAAATTTGGTAAATGAAACTACCTTTAGCAGGATGACTCTGTTTGGCTCACTAAATCAGGTGTGGAACTGAGAAGGTGAGAATTGTCATGCTGTAATTTTCCACAGACCAGCAACAATGAATCAAGCTTTTGGAAGAAGTGTTGCTATGCAGTATAGAGCCCTTTCCTGAATCTGCTGGTATTCCATTAGCAATGTGGAGTGAAACAGATTGATGCATAAGATAACCATGCATTAAGAGAGAGTCCTCTGCTATGTCAGGTTAATGCCAAACACCACTTGAGGAATAGGAAGAAGAGAAGTGGCAGTGAGCTACTTTTCCTCTTTCAGTTTTAGTGACTTAAAGCAGTTTACAGCCATCTCTTGATGCAGCTTTTTGAAAGGTGGTATTCATAGGAATGATATGGTAGCTGAGGAATTTTGGCCCTGGAGGAGTTGGACCTAGAATTGGAAAAGGTAAGACTAGCTTCCAATAAGAGAAATTGCTTCCACTTTGAACAGTTTGCCATCCTTGAAGAATCTGTCAGGGAGGAGCCATTAATTCATGACAGAATACATTATACGTCGAATATATAGAGTATAATACATTTTATATGAACATTGATTTATAACCCAGTTGCAATGTGGGAAGATATTTCTGTGCATTGATGCGAAGTTTTTCAAGCTCACGTACAACCTCAAGCAAGAAAGCTGTTTCTTATATTTTCAGGAGCTATACTGAGAAGAACAGATGTGTATATAAGTATATATATAAAATCAGTTCTCTGAGACCAGCAGGAACTCTCTTTTCTTCATTTTTAAAGCACAGTAGTTGTGGGGCTTGGCTTGCCTTGCAGAGGCCAGTAAGGGCCTGTAGCCCAGAAGATAGCTAGCATGGAAAACCTTTCAGCTTTTCCCCGAGAAATTGCAGTTGTAGTAAAGTTAATTTGAACATTCAGGGAAAACAAGTAAGTTTTCAGGATATGGAAATAGAGTTTGTGTGGTGTTCTCAGTAAGAGGAAGTGAATTTATGTGAGAATATGAAAAACAGTATTTCCAGTTGAAACTGTGTGCTGTATGGGCTCCAGAATCAACTTGTGTAACACAAGATAGAAGTGAATATTTTCTTTAATAATGTTTTTGTACAAGTTCTTCACTGTTCAGCATCAACACTTAGAAAGAAATTTCAATAATGCATTGAACAGCTGCAAGCAGAATTGTACTTAACTTGCTGTGTAACTCTCTTCATAGAGTCTGACTGAGAAGCTGCTGAAGAAAGAACAGGACTACACCCAGCTGGAAGAAAAACACAATGAAGTATCTGTGAGTAAGAAGAATGTGGAGGCAAGTTTTCACCAGAAGGACCTGGACTGCCAGCAGCTCCAGGCAAAGCTGTCTGCTTCTGAAGCGTCGATACAGAGATTACAGACAGAGCTAGGTGAGAAGGGAGAAGCAAGCCAGAAACTTAAAGAAGAGTTGTCTGAAGTAGAGACAAAGTACCAGCATCTCAAGGCGGAATGTAAACAGCTCCAGCAGCAGAGGGAGGAAAAAGAGCAGCATGGCCTGCAACTGCAAAGCGAGCTCAGTCAGGTAAGTTTTTAAACTGCACATGCATATTTCTTATGCACATGCATTTACATTTCCTTATTTGAAGGAGAGTAATTAACCAGCACTTGTATTTTACTACTCTATAGGAAGTTTGAGAAAAGTGAATTTTGGTTGTACATTAGAACTGAACAGTGCTTGATTTGCTTTAAGATTGAGTAGTCAATATAGTAGGAAATACTTAGTGTGAAAAGCCAGGGTAATGTAAAGTCTTGATATTGCTTCCTTAGTGTTTCTCCAGAAACAACTTCTCTTTATGTTGCTGATACCTGTGAGAACACCCAGAGCATACATCCCTCCCACCAGACCCTATTGTTCTGCTGAGTCCAATAACTTAGAGAAGTAGGACTTTCATATAACATTGAGCATTTTGAAACTTGAGGCTGGTTGAATTCAGTTTCATCTAGTTTATCTTTTTTGGAGAGCAGTGTGTTAGACTGGAGAAATATTGGTGTATCAGTAATCATGTCCAGTCCTAAGATGTAAAAAATGGTATCTTTATTTGTTAGTATGAAATACTTCATTTTAATCTTGCTAAAGCTTATCTATTTTTAAGTGAGCGTTTCTGAGTTTTCAACTCTTTGTAAAGTCTGAAACAGATCGGGTTGCAAGCTCCTTGTGTATAATTTGCCTTGGAAGAACTGTGACTTGGCAAAACCGTGTTTATGTGTGCATTACATCCCCAGAATGTCTTCCCTTCTCCCATCAGTCTTCTGTCAGGGCAAGAGCAGATAATTATATTAGTTATCTGCATAGGAATCTGCATTTGGTGAAACTGCCTTAGTCTGCTTAGGCAACAAAAGCATAGCCAAGAGGTTGAGTTGAAATCTGTCTTCAGCCTGAGAGGGCATTTTCAGGAAGGATTTTTGGGGTGGGAAAATGAAGGAGGAGGAAGGTGAATAAAGCTTTGCTGAATGAATTCCTATGAAAGGAAATGGAGGCATGACGCATTCTTTGGTGATACTGTTGGGAAGGAAGACAACCTCAGCAAGAAATCTTGAATAAGCCACTGAACTTCAGGATGTGTTTTAGAATTGTGTAGTAAAAGAATAGTGGAGGGAAAAATCCCTTTGTACCTGGTATAAAAGAAAAGAGAAGCCAAATATAAACATCTCTTCTTTTCTCTTCCTGTAAAGAAGACTTCAGTTACTATTGTAATGAAAAGACAAAATTTCTCACATTTATTCACTTTGTGCTTCACTGGAATTACCTTTTTATGCATGTAGTCCATACTTACATTGAGACAATGAATTCTGTTTATGGAGGCATATGTGTAGTGGTTTAGTCAAATCACATTTTCTAAGAATCCTTGTCATCTTCTCAAAATTCATTTGAATGGGTGCATGTCTGGTTAAGTTTGGTTTTTTTAGACTTTTGGGTGATGTGGAAGAAGTGATCTTAATGGGAGAAACTTCAGTGATAGTGTTTGTTCCAGCATGACAGTAGGAGGAGGGTATGGACAAGAGCATATGGACTCCTTCTGTTGTGAAGAAATGTTGTTGAGAATATTTGAATCTACTTAATTGTATCTTTTAAAGTCTAGGTATATTTTCATGATTTTTTTGCATTCTGTAGCATAAGTTAATCCTGGATTTTTTGGTTCTGTTTACTTCAATGTCATCTTAAAGTTCTTCAAAAATACTTAACCATGCCTGTGATAAAAGTAAGTTCTGTAAAATATGGCTTACTGATTTTCCTCTTTCCAAATATTTTCTCCAGGTATCAACACAGCCATGAATAGATAATAGTTACCTTGTGGCACCCTTTCTTCAATAGATTTTTTTTCTACAGTTCTTGTTTGTATATTTAGTGAGGAGGAAATATTTATAATTTGGTGATCCTGCAAGAAAAAACAAATGTTCTTCATTACTGGAGGAGAGATTATGGTCTCTTTCCTCATCCTGTCTTCCCTCTTCTCCTACTTCTTTCTTAACTGTACAGTCACCATTAGCAATCAGCATCTTGGCCACATGCCAAACAGCTTTTCACTCACAGTTTTTGTGGTTGTGGATGGATAATTTAGCTTGATTTTATGAGAAGGTAAGTCATGGATACATTTATTTCCCTGTCTTCAAACCCTTTAAACTTTTGCATTGTCTGGTAAGTTGAGCTCAATTTTGACAGATGGCCCAAAGGACTTCAGTGTTAAGTTCTTCGGTGTTAAATTCTTTTGGAAACAGACAGCAGGAGAGAGGCCTCACCCCCCTTAATGCCTGGGTGGAAAGTATAATGGTATCACAATCACTGTTCCTTTTTCTGCTCTGCTAGGCAGCCAGCTGGTCAAATAGTGATTGCGTGCAGTGAACAATAAAATTGGGCTGCCTTTTGCTCAGATATTAGGAGGGATTTAAGGAGAACATGAGGAAGGTTTAGGGGTATTGAAGGGAGGACCTGGAGTTAAAAGGGGAATGGTTCAAGGGCCTTGGACATAAATGCATAGGGGAGCAAGCTTCATTCATAGCTTCCCACAACCTACGGAAAGTTCTTGCTGTGCTGCAAGGTCTGATCCATTCTGTGGTTTTGCATTCAGTTGAAAGTGAATGTGTTCGTGTAGAAGTAGGCAGGAGGCAACCCAGGACCTGTAGTGGCAGTTTCACATAGAATAAGCTGGTTTTATGAAAAGAGCTTTTCAGAATAGTGAATTGTAAAAAGCCATCCTTGCACTTTGAAGATGGTGCAGTACTGCTTTTGATGACTGATAAAATCATGAAGCAGGTTTGTGTCCAGCTGGAAGAGCACATCTGCCTACTTACTCTTTGCTGCTGGAAGGTACTGAACTGTAAGCCACCAAAGTTACTGTGTACCCTACACTGACTGTTCACGTATCTCTTCTCTGCAGAGAATGAATGCCATTGATGTAGCCAGCTCAAGATAAAATTACACTCTTAATATTCTAGCTGTGCAGAACAGTATATTGTGTGGAGCAGGTAAAGGCAGGGTACTTCAGCCACTGGATCTACAGGAGTGAGTGTGTGAGCTGGATAAGCTGAGATGGCTCAAAAGCATCACTATTTTACACGACAGTCCTTATGCCTTTGAAGGATCACCCTCTTTCTGTTTCTGTTAAATCTCTGTAACTTGTTTAGAAGGGCTTCTGTAGATAGAAGAGGATGTTTCTGAGTCCTTCCGACTCACTTTTTTGAGTATCTCTTCTTGCTTGTGCAGTTGATGCTGGTTTTTAACATGGTTTGTGTTTCTGAGGTGTATGAGGCATATACATGACTTCATAAAGTCATGGAGTTGTTTTGCTCTGGGTTATGAAAACTTCACATAAACATTGCAGAAAATGAGTCTGTATCACTGTTGGCTAACGAATGACTGAAAACGTGGATGACTCTCTACTTGCAGTTGCACAGTAAACTCCTAGAAACAGAGCGCCAGTTAGGGGAAGCACATGGGCGGCTCAAGGAACAGAGGCAGCTGTCCAGTGAGAAACTGATGGACAAAGAGCAGCAGGTGGCTGACCTACAGTTAAAACTGTCTCGTGCTGAAGAGCAGGTAGGGGTTTTTATGCAGATTCTATAGTTTGTGCTGGTTCTGGTGGTATGTCTGTACGCACACTTGTGATATTGCAGTTTATGAAGTTTGTTCTCATGGGAATTTCTTTTGACTAATACTGTCAAGGACTTACAGTAAAATTATCAAAATCTGCTTAGATGCTGCTTGTCTTTACAGATGTGTGTGTGTTTATGGTGCTTAACAAATGAACAAAACTTGTGCATTTTACACTTACAAGCTTTGTCTAAGGGTCTTATGAAAAAATTACTTAGGTGCACATAGGCCCATATGGGTAGTTTTGCGTGTAGATATTTTTCTAAGATAAAGCCCTACATGAAGAAAAAGTGAACATTGCATGGAAGGTCATTGATAGTTAATAATCTGTGTGGGGTGGCTGGGCAGAAAACACTTGTTTTATTAATTTTTATTTGTTTTAAAGAGTATCTTGTATATGTTGCTGATTTTCTACTGGCTGTAGGGGGATTGGCCAAATATCTGAGTGGTATGTTGTCAAAGCTTTAAACTTTTCTGTAGCTAATTTGCAAAGCCTTGACTAGTATAGAAGTGGAAAGACTGCTAAACTGAAGTTGCTACTAAAATAATGACTGACAGTTGCTACTGAAATTGCCAAAAATATTAATAATAATGTTGTTTTACAGGTATCTGTATTATCAGTCATGTTACATCTTAACAACTATTGCAAGAAACGTACTAATAATTTCTTGTGTTTTAGATTTTTTTAGAGCTAAGTTACATGCATCTGATAATTGTTTGTAGTTCTTGCTTGTGATATAGAATCTCACCAATTAATAGTAAAGAATGCTTTGATTAGATTTTGATTACTTAGCTAGCATTACAGATTTTTGTTTTTATACAAGTTTTCAGAAACCCACGTTTACACTAAAATCTTTTAGAGTGAAAATTGAGTACAATTGGCATACTGAGTGGTGCTTTTTCCACTCATTAGTCTGGTTTGTTTGGTATTTGGTTTTGGTTTTTTTTCAGCTAAAGGAGAAAACAGCAAATTCCACAGAATTGCAACATCAATTAGACAAGGCAAAGCAGCAGCACCAAGAGCAGCAGACACTTCAGCAAAATACAACAGCAAAACTACGAGAAGCCCAGGTAATGTAGTTATGTATCCTCATAGGAAAGTGTGTTTCAGGGTTTCATTATTCTAAATACTTTTTCTCTCTAAAAGTGACTTGCAGGAAATATACTAGTTTCAATAAATTAACTTACAAATCTAGAATAGAATATACGGAAAGTGATAAATTTATCCAACATTTTATGCATTAGGCCCAACTTCTAAGGTCCTTATAATTAAGGACACTATTATGCTCTTTTCTAGAATGATCTAGAGCAAGTACTACGACAAATTGGAGATAAGGACCAAAAAATTCAAAATCTTGAGGCTTTACTTCAAAAAAGCAAGGACAACATCTCTCTGCTAGAAAAGGAAAGAGAGGACTTATATGCAAAAATTCAAGCTGGTGAAGGAGAAACTGCGGTTCTTAACCAGCTACAAGAGAAAAACCATGCATTACAAATACAGGTAAGAACTTTGAGATCTGTTTATTTTTGTTTGTTCTCGTTATTGAATCTTGTTTCCTTTTTTCTATCTCATCCGGTATGACACTAATCTTTTCTATACTGTTCTGTTTCTTTAATATTTACTTTAAAGATCCTACTGTAAATTTCACAGGACTTGTGTTTTGGTGACTTCCATGCTATCAGCATAGGGAAAGGAATTCCTAGATGTTTCATTTGTACATATGCTAGTAATATGTACTTACAAATAGTTATATTATATAAATATATATAAAACTATATATATATTTTAAAAATATATAGTTATAATGTAAGTATCTATAAATATATATTATATATATTTGTTTCGCTCATTTTCAAATAAGATGTTTAATTCCTGCTTTCAGCACCAAAATTCAGTTTAGCCTGCATCTGTTGTCTCCTTAGTATTTTGTTTCTGTTACATTAAGGCCAAACTGACAATTCCCTTTTGCTTCTATTTTCAGCTGGTAACCTATTTCAACTCTGGTGTTGTGTACAATATAGCTTTACTGTAATAGTTCAGGAAAAGAAATGTGATAGCATTGAGTCTCCAGAGCCATAATAAGACACACTAAAATTAAGTTTTTACTTCCTTGGACATGCTGTTCCAGCCTTCTTACATTCTGTTCTTTTTTCCACTGCAGGTAACTCAGCTGACAGAGAAGCTGAAGAATCAATCAGAAAGTCATAAACAAGCCCAAGAGAATTTGCATGAACAAGTGCAGGAACAAAAGGCACACCTAAGAGCTGCTCAAGATCGTGTGCTTTCCCTGGAAACAAACATCACTGAACTAACCAGTCAGTTAAATGAAAGTAAAGAGAAAGTGTCACAACTTGATGTGCAGGTAATGGATCTCTGTATTTTATGGTGATGAAAATTTCTGGTTGTGATTTCCCATTTGGGAAAAGGTGCATTTTTCTACAAGGAGATATATACACTAACACATGAATACTTCTGATTTTACTATTAAACTTAACGGTGACTATAAAAAAATTAGAGTGAGCTATGGTAAAACAGATGTTTTAGTGAAACACAATTTGTCTTTCAGGTAAAAGCAAAGACTGAATTGCTACTTTCAGCAGAAGCATCGAAAGCTGCTCAGAGAGCAGATCTACAGAACCATCTGGACACTGCCCAGCATGCACTGCAAGATAAACAACAGGTATTAAGCGACATATAAAGTTTCTATGTTACCTAAAAACTGCTTAAAAGCCTAAGAATAGTCAGTTTACAAACTCAATAAACATATGAATATGCATTGGGTAATTATCATTTAGGCTATTTTAACTATGTGATATGCATTCATTTCCTTTTGCTGTTATCTGGAGCAGATAGATTCTGCAGTGCAAGGAATTTACTTGGAAGTCCACTCCTTGCTGTAGGGTTATCATTCAGAATGTAAGCTTTCCTTAGGAGTTCTGGAGGTATCATTCAATTCCTGTGTGTATGCTATGAAGAGAAGATTGTAGAATGCCCTCAGTAGAAGTGAAAACTCTTGACTCTTATTGCTGACTCAGATAAATTTCCAATCAGCTGCCAGTATTCAGAAGTAATTCTCTGTGTGCCAGCTGACATAAAAACTCAAAAGGCTGGTGATAAAATTACGTATTTTTAAATGTGCTTTAATCCTAGTGAAGCATTTTACCACCTGTTGAATCAAATATTTGCATTGTTAAAATCAGTGCTACTGTGGTCTTCATGGAAACATCCAGCAGATGCTAATATAGCACCATTTTGTGGCATGGGAATGTAATTAGTTGCTGTAAACAGGAGACAACTTTTTGCAGCCATTTAATAATTAATGAATAACTAAATACATCAGCTTGGTTGGAGAGCAGTGAGCTTTGATGTAGCTGTCATCATAGTGGTTACTAGGAGAATGTGTTCATGTCTCTTGCAGGATCTCTTGCAGGATTTATTTGTTTTGTGTTGAACAAAATGTTTTGCAATCATCTCTGGTATGTGGAGAACTGAGCATTTCCATGTTATTGGCTTTCCTCTTTGGTTGTTGATTTCATGGCAAACAAAGATGTCAAAAATTTTATCTAGGTTTTGTAATGTTATTTTCTAGTTCCTGCTGTACTAACTTGAGGAGCTAGTGCCTTTATTACCTACAGTTCCTCTTCCATTTACAGCTTGGAACACCTTTGTGAACATTTAGCCCAGAGCCTGTAAGGTTTGAGAGAATATTGAGGCTTTAAAATATTTTTTTCAGTGAAACAGAGGGAATTTGTGCACGTTTGTGTTTCCCCTTTCAATTTCCTGCCCCTCAGAATAAAAAAAATAAACATTATTTTCCTTTTTAATGTGAACACATTAGATCATTTAAAGCATATATGAGATTAGTAATCTTCTGAAGTTATTTAAAAAGTAACAACCCTTGTATTTTTGTTTTACCCAGGAGTTAAATAAGGTCAGTGCTCAGTTGGATCAGGTTACAGCTAAGTTGAATGACAAGCAGGAATACTGTACTCAGCTGGAAGCCAATCTTAAAGAGTACAAAGAAAAATGCCTTTCTTTAGAACAAAAAAATGAAGAACTAGAGGGACAACTTAAGGTTTGTATCTGAACTTATAGAAACTGATCTCTGCTCTTAGGTAGCATGTGGTAAATCTGTGCTCAAATTATGAGGGAAGGATTATATCAATATTGCTTTTGTGAGTTTTCTTTCTCACTAATGTTTCCTGATTCACCATTTAATCCTGTTCTCTTCTTCCACGCTAGTATATCACATTAAGAAGACAGGCCTATGACACTGCCACTATACTGTCATTTTCCTGCATGTGTGCTTCTACCAACCTCTGTGCTACCTGGAAATTGTTATGTGAGGGAACATGAATATGTCCCAAAACTAGAGTTTTCGAGTTCGAACTTAAACACTTTACAAGCGGTAGCAGGGAATATGTGTTATATTGGCTAGCCCTGCTTAACACTGCCTGTCTGGTTTAATTTCTTTCTGAAGCCTTTCAGTAGGCTTTTTAGCAAAATTTATTTATCACTATTTCATCTCTTAACTTGATCTGGAGTTTTGCATTCCAGTACTGAAATCAGTCTTTATTTTAAAGTGCGCATAATTCTGGCAGAAGGTTTGCCAAACTTTTTGGTGTTTTGATATACTAATATTTTCAGTTAAGGATATGGATTAGTCCTTATACTTGAGAGCTTTAAAATTTGGGCTTTGACCTTTGTTCAATATTTGCTAAAAATTCTTGGTAGTCAAAATTCATAACACACAAAAGCATATGATACAGGGATCGTGGGAGCAATGCAGAACTGGTTTTGCGGTGTTGTCTGTCTGTTTTGAGGGAGGTTAGTAGTCTTTACGCTCTAGACTGAGCTGGGTGTTTTTCCTAGCTTATGTGCTCTATAGAAGAGAACCAAGATTGTTTTCCCTGTATGAAGTTTTAAATCCATTGCTATTAAAAAATAAAGCTGTCATGCATTTCATTATCAGCATGATTATTTTGTTCTTCCATCTCTTCTTTTGAATGCTGGTTTTTCTTCTGCCTACTTTGATTTGTGTTTTTATTTTTCATTCTTTTGCTGAAGTTTCACAAGTAGCCAATAGACAAAAATGCTTGGGAGAAATACAGAGCTTGTTTGCGTATGATTTTATGAAGTTCCTGGTAGCTGAAGTGTGAAACTGAGCAGGATTGTTGGTGCTGTCAACAGGAAAGCAATTCTGTGTAAAATCTTGGCATCATCACCATTCTTTGAGATTATTCCAGGTGAATGTGTGGGATTTAAAAAAGTAGAAAAAAATTTAGAAAACAAAAAGTCCTCAGGAAGTTTTTTTGAGAAACTTGGCTGCTTTGTTTTATGGCCACTGTGTGAAAGCAGAAGTGCCTGTAAAACAGCCAGTATGTTGAAGAGTCTAAACAGTGCCCATTTGCTGAAGGCTCCTGTGTTCTTTGTACTCAAGTGAAAAAGTACCTTTGGAAAAAAACAGAAGAAAAACCTTTCCAGGCCAGCCTAGAATTTCTTCACAGCTGTAGTTAGTGTCTTTGCTTTTACTGTAAAGCTTTTTATCTTCTACTTTGCAGGAAAATGCTGGCCCGGCCCTTAATTTAAAGATGATTTTAGAATGTTTTACCAAAATAGTTCAGTTCTGGAGGAGCAGGTGGTTAGCAGCAACTAAATAGTGAAAGATTAATAGCAAAGTAATGAAACAGGTAGATGATGTGTGAGAGTTGTGACTGCTTTCTACAGTTATTGCTACTCACAGACTAGATGACTTTGCATTTTATTGCTATTTTTATTTTGTTGGTTGTGTTCTGATGGCTCTATCTTTATATTTTTCTCTCTCAGAAACTTGAAGGTGATGTTCTTGATGCTAAAGCAAGTAAAGACCAAGCTCTTCAGGAGTTACAGCAACAGCGAAATCAGTCTACAGAATTAGACCTCCGAACAGCAGAACTGAGTAAACAGCTTGAAGCAGCAAGAGAAGCGTATGCATTTCCTGTGTTATAGAACTTTTCAAAGTCAGACATAAAACTGGAGCAGTTTGGACTGGAGTTGAAATTTTCTGCTTCTCTCCTGTGATTTCATGAAGTCATAAATAAGTGCTGTGTCCCCTCTGCTACAACAAATGTGTTGTATCCTACCTGTTGTCTTTCACTCCATCTGCCATGTTGTCTCACGGGAATCACTGACTGCTGTGATTCACTACACTTCTTCAGTTTATTCACTGTGCTTGTTGTCAGCTAAATATCTGAACAGTTTGATGTAGTGAGGTGCATCTTTAAATATCCATAGCTCTGTAACCTTTTTCAAATACAAATTTGCAATTTATGGATAAGCAGCAAAGGGGTAGTTTCTGTTCATTATAGTTGATGAAGAAAGAACCACCACAAAACTAGTTTCTAGAGTTGCTATTTTGTCTTAACTGGAGGGTTGTAATGCCCATGGATGAAAATAGAGACATTTAAGGATACAAAAGAACTTGTGAAAACTAACTTTTAAAAAGTGTGTTTTATCTTTTTGTATTTGCAGGATGTCTAATGCTCAACTGGATTTGCAGAAGAAATCTGAGGCCCTTGACCAAGCAAATCAACAAATTTCAAAGCAGGAGGCGGAAAAGGCCAGTCTCAAACAAAACCTTGAGAAATCAAATCAAGATACAAGTAAACAGCTCAAGGAACTTGACTGTAAAATGCAAGCAGCCACATTAGAGCTACAACAAGTGAAATTAGAGAAGGATACTCTGTTAAAGGACCTTACAGATACCAAAGATAAGCTCTCAAAAAGCTCTGAATCCTTCAAAAAAAGAAAGGAGGAATTAGAAAAAGAAATTAAAAAAGGAAAAGCAGCTATGGCAGAAATGGTTAGTAGATTCTTTAATTAGGCATTAAGTTTGGTGTATATACAGTCTGATAAAATGACTTTGCTTTCTGTTTGAAAACAGTGTACATTTGATGAAAATGCATGAAAATTAGTTACTGTAAGGAAAACCAAACTGTGATTTTTCGTAGGTCATAGATGTTTCCCAATTTTTGCCTGGATATTTACAGTAGTAAACATCAGTCATATCACATAACAGGATCCTTTCTTCTTGCTGCATGCCTTTAACACAGTGAAGAAACTAAATGGAGACAAGTGATGAAACAATTGAATGGGAAATGTACCCCTTTTAAAAAATACATCAGCCGTATTACAACAACACAAAGTTATAGAACCTTTGGTAAAACGCCATTGTATTGAAGCAGTTATTTTTCTGAGGCCATTTTAATTTCCTTTTCAAAGTCTTCATATGTAGAAGTTCCTGTGCACTTGTCTGGACATGCTGGAAAGCTGCATACTGCAGGCAGAGAGAGTAACATCATCTGTCATTTGGGGAATGCCTAGCTTAAGGTATTATTGGAGTATTAGAACTATTTGAGTTTCAGAAAGGTCTTACAAGTGGCAGTATGACAAATGCTTGACTGCCAGAGCAACTTATTATGGTAAAGAAAGTAAACTATTACTGGGGTTAAAATATAACTTCTTCTTACCTCTTCTGCCTTGGTGATATGAATGGGCACTATATGAATACATGTTTTATAGATACAGTTGTTCTGACACCCTTGTGTCAGATGTGGCAAGGCGTGTCTTTCTCATACCCTTCTCATCTTACACGTCACCATTTTCCAGAACCCATTCAGAGCTGTTTTTATTCTATTCTAAAAAAAACTCTGCTCCTAGTTCAAAAGAACATTTTTCTTTTACTTTTTCTTTTACCTTTTAAAGAAAAACTCTTTTGCTTGATTTTCTTAGTTACTGCTATTTAAAGACCTGTTTCTCCTAAAAACTTGAAGGATTTTCTCCCCAGTTTAGACTTAGAGATAGTAGTCCAGATTCTGCTTCTAGTTCTGTAGTCTTTTGGAGGCTCTCCACTGTCTTAAATGCATAGTATTTGGGCTTAACATATAGCTGCATATGCATGGAGGCCTGCAAATGTACTTGCTTGTGAGTTTTAGAACATGAAGGAAATCCTGAGGAGACCAATGAGCCTACTACTTCAGCAAGAAGGGCTTCCAACCACAGCTTCAAACAGGGAGACTATTCCTGATCAGAAAAACTCTGGCACCTGGCTGAGTTTATTAGTACAGGGCATCAGATGTGTTCAGCTTAGATTTGCCACTTAAAAGTTTTGAGAGGTTTTGAGCTGAAAATGTCTGCAGTTGAGAAGGTAAGATTTTTCATTGAAAATGAAAGCGTTATTTTTTAAGGATTTGTAGATCCTGCAAAAATACTCGGTACTCAGTCTTAGAAGCTAACAGGAATATTTCCTTGTCTTACATTTTTTAGGAAAAATCTTGCCAAGAATTAAAACACCAGCTTCAGATACAAACAGAGTCTGTAGCTAAAGAGAGGAATGAATTGAAAAACTCACTGGAAAAAAAGGAAGGGGTAAGTTGTCCACTTAGTTTCAAAAATCTAAAAACCAATAATAATAAATGTTTAAAAGATTGATTTTCAGTCTCACCTGCTGGGACTGATGAGAGATAAAGATGTTTCAGTTCTCAAGTTGTAACCTATCTTTGGCACTGAAATAAGGTGATGCTAAAACTTTTGTAGAGGGTAATATGTAGCTTTAAAGTATAGGTTTTAGTCTTAGTTTTCTGTGGCCCACATACCTTAGCAGGGGATTTTAGCCCTTCAGGTTTTTTCATTAGTGAAACAGTTGCTTGATATTACTGTGTCCCCATTTTCTTTTGTACTTCCATACAATAAAAGTTGTTATTTCATATCCTTAGATCTATTTTATTCTCAGGCTTATTCAGTATGTTCTCAGTGTAGTTGACAGGACATTTTCAGATATCCTTCAAGGATTGAATTGGTTTTTCAAACTTGTGTAAGTCACTTGCTTGTGACTACATAAGGACCAAATGTACTTCTTTTTCAAAGATGAGCATTCAGACCATGCAGTGCAGCTGGCAGTGTGAAGGACACGTCTGCTTTCATGGATTTCTTTACCCAAGGCGTCTTCTGTTCCCTAAAGGAATCAGGAAAGATTTGATCAGTAGACATAGTTTGATAGACTGTGATGGACACTCACTGTCTGAAAGAGGTTTGGGGGTGTGCAGGTGTGGTGGTAATTGCTCTGTGACTATTGCTGCTACTCTCCTGGCTCCTCACTCATTCAGCTGAAGTGCTGTGGTGCTCAGTGGAAAGTGCAGAAGGATGAGCTTGGTATATGCTGCAGTTGGCAGGAGAGCCCAAACCACTGCTAGTGTGAGAAGAGCTGCCTGATCTCAATTTAGAATAGATAAAAAAGACTGCTGTTGATGTCTGGCTAGTAAATTTGGAATAACAGATTATTTTAATGTCTTATGGTAGTTCTTAAAATCTCCTTGCCAGTGTTCAGCCGCGTAGCTCTGAAACAGCAGTGGCACTGTGGGATGGTCTGATTCTGTGAACAGCATGTACAAATAGTGATTTAAATTTAAATTATATACAGTTATTTAATATTTTTGAATATAGATTTCTAAGCAGTTGTCTATAGACCTTGATTCAGCAAGAGCACAAGTACTGGAAATCCAGGGTCTTCTGAAGGACAAAGAAAAAAATGAGCAACATCTCCAGGGAAAGCTGAGAGAGTTAAAGGAATCTTTTGAGCAGAAGAAAAAACATAGTGAGACACTGCAAGCTGAATTAAAAACTGCCCTTTTAGAAAAGGTAAGACTGTCCTTTCTTACTCTTATAAGAAAATGAATGTAAATTCCTCTGATAAATACTGAAACTTTTATGTCAATAACTTTGTGATAAACTCTGTTTGCTGTAGTCTTGTTGAAAATTACAAGGTCAGGATGTGGAAGTGAGGTCTTCAGATGCTGTTGGCGATAGAAATAACATCATCGACAGCAATAATGAAAAGAACCAGTGCTGAAATATAAATTCCATAGGAACTGAATTTTAATAAAGGGATAAAATAGGCTAGATTGAATGTGGGTTTTTTGCTTCAGGAGCAAGGCAAGAGCTGCCATTTTCTTGTAAAGCAGTAGAATTTCGTGAGAGTATTTTTAGACAAACTCTGCAGTGTTTTAAAATGTCCATGGCAGTTTTAAACCAAGTCTTCTCATAGTATACCAAAAGAATTTATCTGAGTGACAGTATGACACTCATAAACCATAATGGAAAGAGTTCAAATGTCTTACAACATTAGGGAATGTTGTGCTGTGTGCCATGCACTGTTAAATGTTGTTGCGGTGCGTAATTGTGCCACAACCTTCCCGAAAGCGTCCCCGCAGGAAGCTGCTTCAGTGGGGCTGCTGCAGGCCCAGTCTGCCACCGGAGCAGCGGGCACACACACACACACACACAGGCTGATGACAGAAGAGCCGGGAAGGGTCTCTGTGTGAGGTTCCACAGGGAGGCTTATTGTCAGGGACGAAGACCACGAAGACCAGGGACAATGGAGGGTACAGGCTTTAAGTATGGGGAAGAAGAGGGGCAGAGAGAGCATCAGGTCCAATGGTCTGAGGGCACAGGGGCGGTACAAAGGTGGGACTAGGGTAAGGGAACCAATAGGGATACTGTGAGGGAGGGACTAAGGAACGAGGGCCAATGGGAGAACAGGGAAAGGAGAACATTCTAGGGTACTGACATGTAAGGGATAAAGGGGCAGGGAAACCTACAGCTCAATCAGGGGAACAGAACTGGGTTACGTTACCGTAAAGCGCAATACATCCCAGGGAAAGCCTTTCCCTGTCACCCAAACCTGAGGAGGATTTAACCCTAGGGATGGTCCCTTTAATGGACCCTTCCTGTCCCTTGCAACAACGGGCCCACTGGCCCCCACAAAATGTGGCTCCAGCTTTGGCTGCCCAATGCTACATGATCATATTTGTGCTTTAGACAGCCTGTAGAAACATTAGGTCTTGGTGTTGTGGTGTAACCCAGCCATCAACTCAGCAGCACAGAGCTGCTCGGTGACTTGGGAAGACAAACACCATCATTCCAAACTCCCTCCGCTTTCTTCTTCTGCCAGTTTCATATGCTGAGCATGATGTCATATGGTATGGAATATCCCTTCGGTCAGTGGGATCAGCTGTCCTGGCTGTGCCCTCTCCAGATTCTTGTGCACCTCCAGATTTCTTGCTGCTCGGGTGGTGTGAGAAGCAGGAAAGGCCTTGGCTCTGTGTGAGCGCTGCTAAGCAGTAGCTAAAACATCCCTGTGACAACAACACTGTTCCCACCACAAATCCAAAACACAGCCCCCATACTAACTTCTATGAAGAAAATTCTACCTCAGCCAAAACCAGCACACTTGGAAACATTATTCTAATTTTTAATGTTTGGTCTTAATGTGTTTCACTTAGTCTTTCGTAATGATTTAAATTTTGTTGTTAAATTAGTTATAAAACGTTAGTGTAAAATCACAAATATCAGGTTACCGAACTGCTATTTCGTAAGAAGAACAAAATTCTCTTCTTGCAGTAGAAATGCGTTTTATTGAAATGCTTAAGCTAACTTTACTGTGTGTAACTGTGTAAAACTTTCTATGCTTATGTTTCAGGCAGAGCTGGAGAATAAACTACAACAGCAGTCTATTTTGTCAGCACAGGAGCTTAAAGCAGAGAAAGGCAAACTAGCAGACTTACAGAAGGCCCATGATAAACATAAAGAAAACATGGAGAAGCTGCAGCTGGATCTTTATGGGAAAGAGTCTGAGCTGCTGGCAACCAGGCAAGACCTTAAGGTACTTGCAGTCATTTTAATGTCATATGTGATTTAGTAGATGTTAATATCCATTTTGAAGACCAAGAAACAATGCAGGAACTGCGTAAGTGAAAAAAATCTCTTCTGCTATATATAGAATTCAGTGCTGTAAAATCCCTTCCCGCGAGACAAAGGATATTCTGAAACTAATTTAAAGCCAAACATATTTGCCAGTTTACCTGAAATACCCTTGCATTTCTGCAGCAGCAAAGTGAAAGGTGATTTAGTTTTATATTCATTAAAGAGTTATTTTTTTAATGTTGCTTTTATTGCTTGTTATACTGTAGCTTTCAACTAATTTAAATAGTATAGCTAATTAGGGCAAGGTCTGCCAGCATGTGAGTAACAGCTATCTTGTAGACAATTTAACTAGAATATTCCTGGCTGATGGTAGATGTTGAGAGATGTCAAACTGATAGAAACAGTAGGCTTATGGACCTACCTGGAATACAAGTGCCAGAATTTAGTTCTTCAAGTTTTTGCTATTCCTAAGCTGAAGTTACCTGGTTTTAGCGTGCAGTGCCTTCAAAGAGGTACTGCTGAGAGTTGAGCCAGTCAGCAAAGGTGTTTTTTGGCTTTTTTTTCTGGCCCTCTGCTTCTTGTCAGTACTAAGCCAATGCTTCAGTTAGTCCCAGGACATACTGTGCTGCACAGACTGGCTGCCTGCTGGCAAGATTTGTAGCTTAGGCGCTTTTCACTCCAGATTTTTCACACTGCAGGTTTGTCTGTGTCCAGCGCTGTTGTTCTAGGCTCTTCTGAAGTTTATGGAGAGGAATAGATGCTTTGGGAAGACAGATCATCTGATCTGCTTTAGATGTCAGCTTCTGTTTGCTTTGTTATGTATAAAGGGAGCTTATGGTGACTGCTTAGATTTCATTGTTCCCTGCTTTGATTTTATCGTTCCCTTTCCCCCAAAGGTGGGCCTTTCAACCCCACCACTGAAACCCTTAAAGGTCTTGTGGCGGTTTTGCACAGGCCCATGTGAACTTTGGAGCCCTAGCCAAACTCCAGGTTCAGGTTATTTTAAGAAATAGAGAAATACCTCCTTTACATATCGGCCACTGCAGTTGCAGGAGACTTATTCCTACTCTGTAGTGTTAAATTACGTGCCGTGTTTCCCTGCAGGTTATTGAAGCTTTACTTTCAGTCCAGCATGGTTGAATCGCTACGTTAAATTCTGGAGAACTTCTGCATGATTAACAAGCTGTGGTGGCTTAAGCATATTCTTTCTTTCAGTCTGTTACTATTGCATATATACATCTGTGAGTTTATTTCCTGCAGTGCATTTAAATCACCATTTGGTAATGCAGTGGCCTGTAGAAGCATTGGATATGTTCAGTAACTTGGGGGTTTTTTTGGTATAGTTTTATTAAAGTGTCACTTGTTGCAAAATAGCTGTGAATAAGTATTGTTACTAAAGCAGTTTGATGACCTCTAGTTCTGGGAAGTATAAAATAGGACAGTAAGCGTCTCACACATATTTAGAGCCGATGGGGATTGTAGCGAGCGAGAGAGAACTCTATGCAAAAAGGTAAAATAAGGTGATGGCAATGGGGAAACAAGATTTTTAAGGTGAGCAGTCAGATAACTTGATTTGTTATGTAAGTTTCTGTGGAGCCTAGGGAGCCTGAAGAAGATTTGGGTTCTAAGTACTGAAGTGGTGTACCAGTTTGGAGTCTGTTTGATTGATTTAAAAATTTTGTAAAAAACATAAAAAACATATATTAATTAGTATTAGTGAGGTCTGACTGACACCACTTTTTTTCCCTGGAAGATGTAGAAGAGGTGGGGAGCTGATCTTTAATCATGGCTGTGCTACCTCAGTGCAACATTAAACTAAAGAAGCAGTGATAGCTTGTCTTAGAAGACCACAAAAGAAAAACGCACATTCAGACAGCCTCAAAGTGACAATGTTAGTCTTGAGAGCTGAATATCAAAACGCCACTCAAGTCAGAAGAACTTTATAGTAGACTTTCACAGCCTGTTCAAATCAGTTGTCTGCATGATGTTTTTTGCCTTGGGCAAGTTACTTAACTAAAAGTAGCTCCTTTGAGCCAGAGCTGTGTGTTTTGGTTAAAGTTTGGAACCAAAGCTTTTGGGTAGGCTGAGCTTTAGATTGGCCTTAATCTTCTTAGTAGGCAGTGGCAGAAGTTCTCCAAACTTGTCTGTATGTAGAGTCAGCTTGGGTGTCTTTCAGTGCAGGATTTTCAGCAGAGATGTGAACTCCCTGCACAGCTGTGTTGAGTCAGCAGTGTCAGAAGCCCAGCGTTGTCCAGAATAGGCATGGCCAGGCCCTATCGTGACATCCTAGCAATGCTAGAGTTAAAAGGGAAAACTTGAACATCCTCGCGTGGTGTGGCACCATGCTGTTGGCAGGGCCAAGGTTCCGGGCGTGGGGATGGATCATAAAAGGCTGTGTGGATGACGTGTAGGGTAGCCTGGTTCCTGGGAGGGCATGGCGGGAGTTGGGCTGTACACAGAGCACCATCTGCTGGCATCTGTCGGGAATATCACTGCTGGGATCGACTGCTCGTCTCTGGCTGGGAGGCGGAGGTGGCAGTGAGGAGGGAGCGAACGCTGCGGGGCGGTTTTGCAGCTGGAGACCCAGCGCTGCCCGAGCCAGAGCTGCAGAGCAGAGCGCTGCTCTCCGCACGGCCATCGGCACCGGGGAGCCCGAGCTTCTGGGTCCGCAGCGGAGCCCCCGAGCCATGTAGCTGTGGCCAGATGCAAACCATGGAGCTCTGAGTCCTGCAGAGGAAACTGAAGAAGTGTTGTAATTAAAAAAAAAATACAATAAATAATGAAGTTGAAAGTGGGAACGTAGTTATAATTTTATGGATACTATTTGCTGCAAATTTACTTTGGTTTAGAAATGTCTCTAACAGTAATTTCACACACATTTTCGTCTTTGTGACTGGAAAAAGAAATAGGGTAGGATTTGAGGGCTTGTTAAAGCTGTGTTTTTTGATAAAAAAGGATATATATAATTAAAAAAGAATACCACTAATTAATTTTTGTATATACACACACCTATTTATACAAATACCTGTTTGTGTGTATATATTCACACAATTTTTTGTGAAAAAGGCATTTTTTATATAGAAGAGTTAAGAAAAATGTTCAAACTGTTATTTTTTCCTTGATTTTGACTTAGTGGAAGGATACTTTCTGTGAATCTGATCTCCTGAGCTCTGCCAAGTATTCTTGAGTTTTGGCATTTGTGCTTTTTGTAGTCAGTCCTGGTTTCTTCTGTTTTTTCAAAAGAATGTTTCTTTGTCTCCAATGTTGGCATTGCTGTCAGCATATATTCAGTGAATGTTCTGGAACAAAATTCATGCTTGTCAGACCTCAGTTCTGTAAGTCAGGAGCCTAAGCTGCATACAGTCAAACTCTTTTTCTTAGGGAATGAAGAGATATCAGATAAGCATCTGTGAATAATTTAATGTTGGGCCTTATGGACTGGGATCAGGGAGCACACAGACTCAAATGCTTGTTTGTGCACTTCATGTAGGTGGAATGAATCTGGGTCCCACCACCCTGCTCGCACCAGTTGTGATGTTGGCACTATAATTGGCACTGGCACAGCCCAGGCTATAGTGAATCAAACTGTAATTTAAAAATATTTTTATTTATTTAAACTCTGTAGCAGTCAACCTAGCAACTTAGCATTTCTCTTCATTTACGAAAATAAGTACCGATTGACCTCTTTTGTTCTGTACCTGTTCCTTGTCTCAGTCTCGGTATAGACATAGTGAGATAATCTCTACAGTGTAGACACTTTGAGGGGTGGTTTGACAGAGAAGTACCCACTGTGTGTGGGTGTCACTATCCACTTCATCAAATTTCATCATGTGGTGCTAGCAAATTTGATGTAACCACATTTCTTCTACTGGAAACAAATGTGAATAAAAGCTGTGGCTTTATTATGTTTCTTTCTAAAACTGCAGAGACTGTTGGGTTTTTCTGTGAAGATGTTATATGATGATGGTAGACTTCCTATCCTTCTCAGTGTTAGGAAAATATGGTATTCCACTGCACACAATGGAACAGAGCGGGATAATTTTGCTTTTGAAATACCCACCCTGCGGAAACCTTGAAACTGCAAAAGCACCTCCTGTTTTGCTTACAAAAAATTCTGAGTCAGCACCTCTGAAAGTGTTAAGTAGAAAACTCTAATATCTCAGAAAGCAAATAAAGTAATTTGTCTGAAAATTAATTTTAAAAGCCAGTGTGAGCTTTTTAAGAGTCATGGGCATTGTTGAAAATGCTGTTGAATCAGCAGTGTTCCACCACTGCTGTTTCAAATTAAGTCTGTCTCTACTAGCAAAATACTTTAGATATTACAAAGGAGGGTCATGAGGCATCAGAAATGAATTAGCTTTTGAATCAACATGGGAGTGACTAAAGCATATGCATAGTTGAATGGAGTGAAAATTCTGCTTATAATAAGTTCCTTCTAAAGCCACTAACCTTCAACAAGAGTTTTGATTAATATTTAAGCAAGAGCTTAGAAAAGAATTGAGTTTGTCTTGAAAGAATTTAAATCCTTACTGCTGCACTGAAGGCAATAAACTTATTACTAATAATAAATCTCAGCTCACCTTCTGTATTGTAGCATCAAAAATTTCCATGAAATACCAATATTTTGAAGAAGTGGAGGATGAGATTTTTTTGTTTGTTTTTTTTTTTTCCTTGTTGGTTCCATGTGGAACTAGTCTTTACCTAAGCTAGAAGGTTTAAAAATATAACCTCCAGAATATTAACTCAAAAAGACCCCAAAAATTAGACTTTGCTGTGTGCAAACAGAATGAGTTTTGGCTTTGGGTGCAGTTTTGGATTGTTTCTTGGGGTTCTGTGACCTGTTTCAGAGAGATAAATCAAAGTTCTTTTTTTAGCTAATGGTGAGAGTTAGAGGCAAATGAAGTATCATCTGTAAATTTTGAATGGAAGTGTAAACTTAATGTTTACAATGCTTATGCAGCAGAAACTGTGAAACATTTTATCCTCATATTAGCATTTTTATCTTATACATTTCACTTCAGAGCTTTTAAAAAATATTACAGTTGTCCTAGCACTAACTTTATTAAGTCATTGGTAAAAAATAGCATTGAATGATTTTTGAAATCTTGAAAGTATAGCTTCACTGCTTCTTAAGTAACAGCCGTCTAGAGTTATAGAACAGTTGATTTGCCTAGATAAAATAAATTTGTGTGAGCAAATTCAAATTCATTCTCTTTTTGTCAGTTTTTGTTCTCTGCCCTTCTGCATGTTTTTGCCTTTTGTCTGTGTAAGGATGCAAGCTGGAATATGTACAGTAGGGTTTTGTTCCTGGAAATAACTTTGTAAACTAGAAGTTTGTGTAATTATGCTCTGTCAACATTTGAAGCTAAATGTTGCACTCTAGGTAGCAATTTTTCTACTTGGAAAATGTTTAAGTGGCTGTTTAGTATCTGAAACTTTTATACTGGCAGATAACTTGCAGAACTCTGTTTGTTATCAGTCCACAGAAGAAAAACTTGCTCTAGCTCAAGAAGAATTAGTTTCCAGCAGGAATCGAATTGCTAGCAATAGTCAACAGATTCAGGAACTGAAGAAAGCTAAGTCTACACTGGAGCAGGATGCATCAAAGAAAGAACAGCAGCTGGGTGAGAAGACCAAAATGCTGCAAGATCTTCAGAATGACAGGGTAAATGCCTCTTCCTTTTGAAATCTCCACACAGTCACATCCACCCCATGCAGGCACCTTTTATTATTTTCTATTACGTCTCTAATTTGAGAGCGTAACAATGACAGTTTTACTGAACCTCTGGTAAAAAGACTTAAAAAAGAGTCAGTTGTGATTTTGGTTCAAAATATGCTGCTAATTTGTTCTAGACAGGTTTGTGCCTAGACAGTGGGAAAACATTATTAGTTTTAAATCTAAAGCTGCAATCATGCTGCTAATTGCATTACAAACTGTAGATAGATATATGGCAGTTGTTTCCCCGTAATTACAAAGCCACCAAGTAGTTTTTGGACCCTGGATGTTTTTTGATTGGTTGGGTTTTTCATTTGTGAACTTGGAAGAAGTAACTTTTCTAACACTTTTATTTCTCTTCAAGATTTTGAAAGAAAAAGATTTGGCTAATGAAAAATGTAAAACGGCAGAGCTCCAGGAAATAAGGACTAGACTTGAAAAAGAAAGTGCCAAGCTGGGTGAAAAACTTAGAGCCTACAAGCAAGAATTTGAGAAGGTATTGAGACAAACTGAGTCTTCTTCATGTGTTTGGTTATCTGATGAGAAATATGTGCCTACTCAGTAGATGTTATCTGGAATGGCTTTGCAAAAATGGTTACTGTAAATATTGGTATTACAGGTAAGGGAACCAAAGCCCAGATTTTATTGAGCTTCCTCAGCAATGATGTCTTGATTGGTGATGATCCTTGAGCACCAGGGCCTAGTGGGCCAGGTGGGCTGCATAACTTGTATTGGCTTCAGGATGGGTTGTATGTCCTGGCTTTTCTTCAGTTCCACTGTAAATTCACTCTGCATACCCCTGCTTGACTATTCTGCAATGAAAGGCTGTCCAAAAGAGTCACGATGGTGAAGTTTTCCAGATATTCTAGGCACATCTGGGGCTTCTCAGGCGTGCATGGTAGAGTTGAAACTCCCTTAGTGTTGTTTCATAAAATGTCTTAAAAAGTCACATTTGGGGAAGAAACAATGTCAGGCACCTCATAAAAGACAAACTCTTTTCCAAAATCATAACAATCAACTGAACTCTCTAAAGGGTAAAAGTTGGGAGGCTTTAATTAAATAATTTTTAGTCTTCAGTAAAACTAACTGTTTCTTGCCACACTCTACATATTCTGTTTTTTAGTGTCCATAAAAACAAACATTCCTAAAAGGCTGTAGTTTGTGTTTTCCATAATGAACTATTAGCAGTTATATTTGCATCTGTTAAGCACACTTAGTTTAAATTGTTGCACAAGTATAAATACAGGTACAATTCCCTATACATTAATAAAAAGAAAACATGAGAACTTACAACCTTCAGATGTTCTTTTGTTCTCCATTGTTTAGGAAATGGTGTGTAATTTTTAGGTGTAAGTCCGTAGCTTGTTTCACTCAAGCAATCTGTGCTTGGGAAAAGGTATTCTATTTCTTGTTCCTAAAATCTCTATTCTAAAGAATAAAATTTATAAAGATGTAAAAGGTGTGCACACCAATGTCAGCTTAATAGTAATTTCTTGATCTCCTCGCAAGCAGTCAGGCTGAAAGTCTCTGTTTCCCATCTCCTAGCAAGGAATGGATGTATACCTATCTGTATGGCATCCTCGTGTTCTGAGGATATGATCTCTTCACTGTCCTTGGTTCGGTTTTAACTTGTATTCTGAATTTTGATTTATGCAAAAACGGTTCACCCCTATTAGTCTTTTAGTACCTACATGCTTGGCTGTGTAATTTTAAGGAAAATTATTTCTATAAATTAAACTAACCATTCTACTTGAATTCAGTTATCGAAGAACAAGTAAAGCCATTATTTATATTATCCCACTTGCTTAAAACAGAGATTTATTTTTTATACATTTCAGACTAATAGAAACTAACCTTCTTCCATAAGCATTGTTTTACATTGTCATTACAAAGTTTTTAACCTCATTATTGCAACCAGAGAACAATGTGAAGTAAATTTTAGAACAGTACCTAGAAAATGACAATGGATACATCTTTTCAAGGAACTGTGGAAAACAATTCAACAGATTTTCCTCTCTACTTTAGCATAAACATGCATTAAAATTATTTTTAAAATTGAATTTTGATTACGGTATAAGTTTAAAATCTTTGATCGTGAAAATCACTGATGCTTTGCACTATAAAATCATCCTTTCTTCCAGTGATAAAACTAAAAATTATTGCTGTTCTCTCCTAGGAAAGGATTACAGTCTTTTTGAATTTAAATCCATTTACTCTTTCAGTATTGCTACTTTAACTTTGAACTCTGTATCCTAACAGGAGGTGACAAATCTCAAGGATGCAAACCAGCTATTGATTCAACAGAAATTAGAACTGCAGGGTAAAATAGATAATATGAATGTAACTCTGGAACAGGAGAAACGAAAACATCAAGCTGTCAAAGATCAGCTGGAAAAGAGAGAAGAGGAGCTGAAGAAAGAATGTGCTGAAATTGAAGCCAAACTGGTTAGTATGTTAGAGAGCATGAGACTGCTGTTTTGTGAACATACTTTTGGATTCTTCCAGGGACAGAAAAGAAGCGATGGGTTGACTTTAGTTTCACTTTACATGAGTTTTTAAATGACAAGATCAAAATTCTTTGAGGCATTTAATGGTGTAGGAAAATATCAGTGAGGTGACAGCGTTGTCTAGTAGAGTTTGTTGATTAAAAGTAGTGATTCTATTACAGTAAGATTATTTTCTTCAACTAAATATAGGGAATAGGGAGAGAATGCTTGGAAGCCTGTTTTTCATTTTTCTATTGTTTTCATAGCACACAGAGAAAAAAGACAAAGAAGAAGAAAAACGGAAACATGAGGAAAAGGAGACCAAGCTCACCATGCAGGTCACAGCCCTGAATGAAAACCTGGCTACCATGAAGAAAGAATGGCAAAGCAGTCAAAGACGAGTAAGCGAGCTGGAGAAACAGACAGATGATTTACGTGGGGACAATGCTGTCTTGGAAGCAACGGTCCAGAATAATCAGGATGAGAGAAGAGCATTGCTGGAGAGGTAAGCTGTGGTCATGATGATGTGGAAGTGTAGTTTGAGAAATGAAATGAGAATGAAAACCTGTTTGAGTTGATTCAGGATTCTCTAGCCATGCTTTATTTAAATCCGTATTTGTTCTTAGTGCTTGGGCTGTGGGTGCAGTTTCCAGAGTGCAGCCTTCTGTCGTCCCTGCCAAAGCACAGCAAGGGGTTTTGGGAACCAGCTGTGCTCTTTGTGATCATTCTGAAGAAAATAAGGCAGGCATATCAGGATCTTTACTTATCACCAAAGCCACAGTTCTGTACTTGCTCTCAAAGATTTATGTCCATCTGTAAGAGCTTTCTGAATCCACTGGGTTCCTCTGAGATTTCAAGTATATAGGCTGTGGCTTCTCATCTGTTGTGTGAACCTTGTGAGGCCTGGCAGAGAGAACTTCTCTTACCTGAGCTAACTGTCCTTCTCCATCACTCTGAGGCTCCCATGCCTTAATTCAGTTAGAATACATGCACTAGTCATCCAGAAGCCTGGAAGAGACCCCTTAAATAACATAGAATTTGCATAGGAACTCCCAGGTGTGCCCACTACTCCGTGTTAGGAGGCTGAATGTGTAATTGGATTATATAGACTAAATTTCACAAAGGAGGCATTTTCTTCCTCCTGAAAACCTGCAGTCTTATTTTCTCCAGTCCTACTGTTGTCTCTACAATATATTTAAGTCTTAGGTAAGCAGAATGCTTTTCCTTCAGGCAGCAGGAGGCCTTGCAAGGCAGCAGGAGCTACCTGAATGCAGTGATTTCCAGGGAAAAAGAAACACCTGTGAGACTGGAAGCTTTCTTTGTCCTAATTTCCTGACATATTTGGTGAAGGCAGAGGGGAAAACTTTTGTTGGTACTGTCAGGTTTGGTGATTTGACTTTTGAGCAGTAGACTTTGGGAAAGGATGGGATCAGTTCAAGTGAGATCCTCTTTCTTTGGCAATCCCTTGCTGTACTGTGTTGAACTCATCCAGTAGCTGTTTACATCTTGGCAGAAAAATACCCTTTGAAATTTGGCTTTTGGCAGTTTACTGAGTTTCAGCTGATGGGAGGTGGCCTTGCTAGAAGAAGAAGAAGGTTCCTTTTCTGCTCTGTTGTCTGACCTGATCTGCAGCAGCTGGTTTGTGAGAGTGTCCTGTTGCACAGGGGTATTTATTAGGGCTTGCTGTTGAGGGATTGCATTCAGCATTGACCCTGGTTTGGGGAGTAACTCCAGGTAATGATAAGTTACAGATACTTAGGAGCAATACCAGTATAATCTTTAACCGATTGTTACAACAGAATATTTTCCTAGTCAAGGCATCCAAGGACTTTTCAGAGCAAGGATTTTTTTGGCTGGATTTTATGCGGGTAACTAACTTCTCAGACTGACAACCGGCCCAAAGGACACACAGTGTACATTGCCTTAAATGCTTTGAGCTGACTATTTATTATTTTACCTCAGGTGTATAAAGAGTGAGGGAGAAATTGAAAAGCTTCAAGCCAAACTTGTAGAAATGAAGAAAAAGCTGGACAATACAACTGCTGCAATGCAGGAACTTGGCCGAGAAAACCAATCATTACAGGTATAATTTGATTTGAAGCTATTAAACCTGTTGATTCTCTATTTAGAACCTTAGGAGAATTTCAAATTTGTGTCAGATTGGTGGTGGGTTGCCTTTCTAGAGTGAATTAAGATGTTATGTTTGTGGTGTGTGAGGGTCATACTTCTGTGTGTTATTAAATCTGCTTATAGTTTTGAAGCTTGGAAGGTTTCCTCTCTGAACAAACATAAGCCCTGAGTATCATGACAGAATTGGTGCTTTTATTCTGCAATGGGTAGTGCGTGCTGTGGGAATAGAGGATACTGGGGGAATTAGACATGTATTTTTAAAAAAGCCTGATGCTTTTTTTTACAATTTCTATGTAGATCAAACACACCCAAGCTCTCAACAGGAAGTGGGCAGAAGACAATGAGGTACAGAATTGTATGGCCTGTGGAAAAGGCTTTTCGGTGACAGTAAGAAGGGTAGGTGTGTTCTACTCTGTGTCTGTGGCGATTTTCTATTTTTATTGTTTTCAAACTCTTAGATGGGATACAGACTTCAGAAAATAGTGCTGTGATTCTCAAGACATCTCAGAATGCAGTTATGTTTGCAGTGCCTTAACATATTAAAAATAATGACTGTGGAGCTTACTTTACTCATGGTTCTTTTTCCATTTTAACAGCATCAGTTTATAAACTGTTAAAATGCTTCAATCCCCTAAGCAAGCAGGCAAAATTACACTGTTGTAAGCATATTTACAGAAAGTATATTTATAACCAGTCTGAAGTAGATTTATGGGTATAAAAGGAATATAGATTGGTTGAAATTAGGTATGTGTGAAAATATGAGGCATCACCATGATCTGGTGCTTTGTGACTATACATTTCTAAACACTAGCTAGACATGGAACAGAAGAAACAACTGGATGTGTTTTAGGTCTGTAGTCAGACCTTGGTTGTAAAAACAGCTGTGGTCAGCTAAGATGTTAGCATCAATTGGCAGGGTCTGCCCTTCATGCAGAGATGAGCACCCCTCCAACAAGTGACTTGGCAATGAAGTAGTTGAGGTTCATTTTTGCAGAGCTTCCAGACTTGTTCTTAGGTGACTCCCCCTGGCCTGCACTATTTTGGTGATGTTCTTTGGGTAGTCTTTGAACAAAGGCTGCTGGATCCTTGATTCAAGGATACTTCTCAATGTGAAAGCAAGTAGTTACATATAAGAAGAATGTATTTCATGTGATTAGAACAAGTTCAAGAGAACAAATTCAGGAGGAGGATGAACTTAACCATCTCATTTCTGAAACTGGTATATTCTCTTGACTTAGTGAAGCACTTCTGAATGTTTTACTCCTGTACCCTTTAGAAAGGATTTACTCATACGACCTTCTCTGTGCTATGTAATTGCTACTTTAAAATTAAAACTAATTTTTGAAACATGAGAGTTGATTTGACTGCGAGTTGACATGATAGTGGTCTCTATTAGTGATCAGTGCTCTGCCACTGATGTTCAGCATGTATGTTTCTTCTCTTTTGCAGCATCACTGTAGACAGTGTGGGAATATCTTTTGTGCCGAGTGCTCAGCAAAGAATGCCTTAACTCCTTCTTCCAAGAAGCCTGTCCGAGTCTGTGATACTTGCTTTAATGACTTGCAAGGATAACTGGCTGTCGTGAGTGACAAAGAAATGTTACACTAAAATTTACTATTTCTGTTGATGCACTTCATTCAGCACTCAGACTACTATTCAGTTTGGACAATGATTGTAACACTTGGCAAAATCTAGTATATTTTAAAATGTTTATTGATACCAAGCAAAACTATTGTATTTTTTTGTGAGACATGGGCTCAGATCATCCATAGCTTACTGACATTAATCATGGAAAGAGCTTTTATGTCTAGATTAGAAATACCCAGTTATTTGTAAATAAAGTTTAAACAGAGGAGTAACAATGTATTTTTTTATCTTTTATTTTTTTGTTCAAGAGAAACAGCATTTATGTGATATTGAAGTTTATTCTTGTTTCCTTCAAAGAAAAAGGAAGATGCAAAAAGTTGTGAGGATTTTATGTATCAAATATTGCTGTAAAAACATAACTAATTGTTACATTTGATTGCCTATCTGATGTTCTTTATAACCCCCTGTGATTTTGGTTTTTTTCTGTCTCTCTGGTTCTCGCATTTTTCTCTCCAAAGTTTGAACTCCACAGTGAGGGTAATGGCTGGACTCAACTTCAACTCGGTTTTATTTTCCCACTTGTAGTATCAGCACCCAAGTCCTTATCCAAATACAGCACTTGGGTGCTGGAACATCTTTACACATACTGTGTTGCACAGTTGGTGTGTGAGTGTGTCTGTCTCTCTGAGAGATTATGTGTGAACAAATGATGAGATAAAGTTTATCTGGCATTGTAGCAATATTAAATGATACATTACAGTATTTCATCCCGTAGTGACTGATTTCACTTTTATGAATTTGGTTGACGGATTTTAATATTCAAGAAACCCTTACGTGTGTGTGGCTTTTAAAAAGCAAACAAACAATACTGGTAGAAGCCTGTAGCACATCTCTGCCCCTGCCCATACCCTGGAAGCACTGAGAGATCACTGCTGTTCTAAGGGACATCCAGACCTTCCAAGCCGGGTACCCAACTAAGAAAAAGTATTTTTTGAGACATCTGTAGTTTATCTGACCTTGTCTTCTGTCCCTCCCCTCAGCTTTTGGTGGAAGAAGCTGAACTGCTGCTACACCTAACAAACCTGACTTTTCCATTACTCCGTCTGACCCCTATTACCAGGGGCTCTGAAGTGTTATCTTAGTTATGTGATTTAGTCTGCTCAGAACGGTGGTGTGAATCTCCTGCTACTGGCTTAGTTATAAGCCAAACAGCTCTATCTAAGAGGCCACTATATATGATTTTAAATATTTATTCATGTTTTCTGTACTGGGAACAGAAGTTTCATGTACAGTTCATGTAGGCTCCAAACTTCTTTTTTGTTGTGATTTTGTTTGCACCTCTTTGTTTTAGCCTGCCTGTCTCTAACTTTTCTTCCCTTTGTATCTGGTATTTCAAAACGCTTAAGATTATTTCTTCCAAGCAGGGGTTATGCCTTCCAATATTTAGGAATTTTTTGTTTTAAATACCTTCATAAATTCTCCACTTCCCAAATGCTTCAGTATCTTACCAAATTTTGCCAGCTGTTCAGAAAAAAGGGTTGTGTCCTGAATTCCTCTACTCCTTTCCTGAGGCAAGGAATCAAATTCTGTCACAGTGAGGGAAGCTTAGTCATCATTAGGAAGATTTGTTTGCTTTTATCTAGTTACAGCTCTATATGTGAATGAAGAAGTGTCTCCTTTATGAAAAATGTTGTGTCTTGATTAACTGTCAAGTGGAGAAACTTCATCCCTCTATTCCAGAAGTAGTGATCTATATGTTTCATATCCCCTTTTAACTTACCCAGCTAGTTCTACATTTGCAGTGTCGAGGAGCTTTCTTAAAGTTCAATTCTTATTTCCCAAAAGCCAGCTGAATGATATAACTTGTTCTTGTCACTGTAAAAGGGTCTGGGTTACCACTGTGGTTCATACAAAACGTTGACCTGCTTTTCTGGTTTGAACTTGAGAGTTGCTTGCTCAAAAAAAGAATTGCTGCAACAATTCCATGTGAACAGAGCCTCTGGACTCCCTGTTTCTCCTCATCAGTGTAACTGTTTGGCATAAGAATCTTTTGAATAGAAAATATGAACAGAATCTCTGCTTCTGGGAATTTTTTTCTATTTATTTATTTACTGAGAGAAACCAAAACATTTGTTTTAGAGTCTTTCTTTGTCTGACTTTAGAAATGTGGGAAAAGTAGAGATGAGACAGTCGTGCTCCAGCCTAGATGCATTCTGCCCTTTTATGTAACACACAGAGCCTTGTGCTGTTCGCAGGGTGAAGGACAAGCACACAGAACAGGAGGGATTTTGAGAGGGAAGGGAGAAACTTCCCACAGCTGCATAAGATAAAAACATGTGAGGCTGAGGAAGATGGAGATCTTTCAGGGGAGCTAGGAAAGTGGTTAGAAGACTCAGCTGTGGTTAGGCATTTTGCTTTTGACTGGAAACATGTGAAAGCTCAGGAGAGACTTCTGCAGTTGTAGAAGCTCTGAGGTTGTTCTTAATTCAGCCTTTTGGGATTCCATTGTGTAAAGACAAGCACAGTCACCTTTCTCAGCAGGCTGCTGAAGCAGTGTGGTTGGTTGACTGCAGATCACACCTTGGTGTGGAGCTCTTCAGCTTCAGGGCAAAACCAGCTTGATTTTTGAAAGTTGCTTTTTGCTGGCCAGTTTATATAGCCAGCTTTTTGAGGGGATGGAAATTATTTTTGTACACACATTTGTAGAAAGAAGGATTGTTAAAATCTGGAGGAACAATGGGGTAGAAACTTTCATGCTTGAGCTTTGATTCTGCAGCAGTAGGTCACAATTTCTGCAGCTTTTCACTGGAGTAAATTTATGACTCCATTGCTGAGTCTTATGCTCCTTCTTTTGTACTTAAAATTCTTAGTGCTGGTCTGTATTTGTTGACAAGATTATGGTATACTGACTCCATAATGCTTGGCTTCACTGCCAGGTTGGAAGCTGTGTTCAATTGAGCTCAATAAAATGTCCCGTAATAAGGGAAACTGGAAGGTGAAAAGCTGTGTATTTACAAATACGCTTGCAGAGTCTGACTGTTTTGATGGGCATGTTTCAGTAGGAATGTGGGCTTTTTGTTCCACTGCTTTAAAATCTAAGTAATAAGAAAACCAAGTAAAAAGCTTGGTGACTTTTACCACAGTAAATTAAATGATTCCAGGCAAAACAGTTTAATGTACTAATTTTTCAGACTGCAGACACGGGAACAGAGGGAAAAACTAATAAAATGGTAGAAGAGACTTGAGTCTTGGAACTGGAGGATGCAGTGTGTAATGTGTTTTTACAGCCTCTAGTAAGAGGCAGATTGCTCTCATTCAATGAGGAGTGGCCATTACAGAGGAAGAGGTGAAAATAATGTCCAAACCAGCACTCAAACCAGTAGGTTTGTGGGATCCTCAAGCAGCCTTAGTCATTACTATGGCATCAGGAATGGGACAGTGAAGTGTGGGGTTTGTTCTTGAAACTCTCCCATCTGCAGGACACTCCATCCACATCCAGAATTGCTGTGAGAGCAGAATGTGAGAGACCAGCTGCTTTGTGGGCAGAGACAAGTTATGGAAGGTTTTGTAAATGTGTAAAGGATGGTCTTACTAAGGGTGGGGAAAGGTTCTTTCAGCTTCCTGGAGACAACACCTCTCTTCCAGTCAAAGACCCACCGTCTGTTGCATTTTTGCCTCACAAATGCCAAATCCTGCTGTTCCACTCTGGCCTCATGTCAGCAGTACATCATACTGGAGACAGGTAGCATTGCAGAGGTCAGTGGCAGGCTTTTGATCTTAGCTGGCTGTGGTTCACTGTTACTTATTTCTTCTCCCCACATACTCCCTACAGTAATCTTCCCCTTCTGCAAAGGTTGAATGAAGAGGATAAAAGTAATGAGTCACAGTAGGAAAAGTTGCTGTCTGGAGATGAAGAGACAAAAGGAATTTTCTGCTGCACCTTCCAACAGAGGCAAGAGGTTTAGAGGGATCTCATTTTTCAGCTGGTTTCACTCTGGCACAAGAGTCTAACCTGTAGGGTGCAATGTGGGTTTTTGCCTCTGTTTTTGAAAGGTGTCAAGTAACCAAGTTGGCATTTAATGTGGCGCACTAGGTACATAAGAACAATGAGTAACTACTTTTGTTGGCTTTGGGACCATTAGGATTATTTGTGAATTCTCACTGGAAAAGCTTTGTTACTAGTGAAGCAAGAAGGGATTTGGGAGCAGAAGCATGAAGTAACCTGTGTTTGTATTACATGAGCTAGAACAATTGAGCTTCTCATGCTAAATGTAAGAGAAGTGACATTTATACAGGGACCTGGAAAACTCAACTGCTTTTCTGGATTGTTAAGTGTCAGTTAACCATGGAGTGGGAAGAAATGCTTGTTGCAAAACTTAAAAAAATACATGGCCAGTACTCGGTGATGGACAGAACAATGCTGGAGCTGAAGTTCAAACAGAATATAAACTATGCCAAGAAGAATGATATCATGATTTGAGCATGTTGAAACTGATAAATTGCTCTTCCAGGTACCACCCCTCCTGTGCTCATATTCTCAGAGAACTAGGAAACAACACTGTCACTTTGCACTGTGCACTTTTTGCTGTCTAACTAAGAGAATCTACAGTAAGTGGAATGGCATCATGTGCATTGCATGTGTTAGCTGTAGTCATTGGACAGCATGTTTATCATCAGCTGGATTTTTCACTATATGCATTTTGCCCTAAGGAGAATTGCACTCACAGTTCCTTTTACCAAGAACACAATCATCATCTGAGAGCACATGTAACAACAAAAACCATGTTAGTCACACACATCTTTGTAGAACTTCATTTTAAGATTATAAAATGAGAAAAAAAAAGAATTTTATATATTTGCAAGGATCTTGCCAGTTGTCCATTTCTTTGGTTTTGAAGTCTTGACCTCAGCATCCCTTCTAGAGTAAGTTTAAAATTATTGTCCAAACACAGCCTCTCCAAAAGCACTAACTGATGTACTTTTCAAAACTAGCTATAATAGTATGTAAGTCCTGCCATGGGAACGTGGTTTTTGAGGTATTTTTTCTGTTTCTTTTTGAAGGGACACTGAATAAAATGGTTTGCATGTTTAGAGAGAACATTAGATACCACTTGAGTTCATGATAACGAAGAGTGTAGGTACTAGGTAATGTAATAAACTCTGCCTATTGTCTGTAACTCTCCACATACTACGCACTCACTATGCAGTGGATAGAGAACTGTCTGTGCATTTGAAGATTGCCGGAGCCCTGCTACCCCTTTGGATCAATGTTGTATGAAAGCAGGAGCCTGGTAGGCATGTTTTCCAATTTTCCCTCCCCCTATGACTGAAACATAACACTACAACCAAATTCATCTGTATTTCCTGCTTTTTTTTTGGGTAAAGAGGGCCGGGAAAGGATGTTCATTGTTGTATGTCAACAGGTCAGTGCTGGCAGGTCCAGGCTACTACTGTTGGCTTTATGGCAAAGTCCGCCGTTGTATCACGCTGGAGCTTGATTCCTGGCACAAAAGGGATGTTTGAAAGAACGTCTCGTTGGGTTAGCAAATACCAGAACTTTTTATAGTAATATGTCCAAAATGCTGTTTGTATAGAAATAATCACTTTTCTAAGAAAAGAAAAAAAAGTCACAAAAAAAGTCACCCCCCCCCCCCCCCCCCC